>JAHIAM010001990.1:0-26549 GCA_021605205.1 Aegilops longissima | reverse complement strand
ATAGTTCTTCACTTGCTGTTGTAACTACCCCATCGATGATGACCTTGATGGACCGCCCATTGATGGTTTGGGGAAGATGGGCATCGGGTTCTTCTTCTTGTTGATGTTGAAGAGTCAAGACCTTGAGACAACGAGAGCGGGCTCAATCCTCATCACAAAAGACTTGATCATCTTCATCTTCATTCACTTGCCGTGCATGGCCACTTGCTCAAGGGCTTCCTTTCCCACCATAGAGTCATATGTGCCATCGTCTGAGGATCATGGTGCGCTTGTTGGTGCATTCAGATGACTTGTGGCTGGCCGCCGCAAGTGAAACACTTGAAGGAGCTTGTCTTGATGGTCTCATCGGTCGGAGAGAGGATGAAGCACGCGTTGAGGTTGCTTGTAGGAGGAGGACGACTTGAACTTGTTGATGTCTTCTTGTAACTTGACTTGTCGCGTTCTTGAGGGAAGCTTGGTTGATGTAGATGTTGGAGGAGTCGTAGCTTGATTGTTGGGGAAGAGAGGTCTTGGATGAGTACTTTGATTTAAGTCATCTTGCACTTGGCATTCCCCTTTGTAGCTTGATGCACGAGCTCAATGAGGGTTGAGTAGTTTCGGGATCTTCTTGATGGGATGATTGAGTCCATTCAAGAAACGGCTAGTTTGCTCATCCTTCCTTGACATTGGCTCAATCATGGCTATCTCCATCTCCTTGTAGTATTCTTCAACGCTTTTGTTCCTTGCTTGAGTAGTTGGAGTTTCTTGAAGAGGTCGCGTTGTAGTAGGTTGGCACAAAACGTTTCGCATGACATCCTTCATTTGGCCCAATGGTGATTGGGGTTCACCTTTGTTGTGTTTCCAATGATTTGTTCCCACCATATGAGCACATAATCTTGGAACTCAAGTGATGCCATAGCGATTTTCTTCGCTTCATCGTAGTTGGCAAACGAAGATTTTGTCAACCTTCAATGCCCATGAGAGGTAGTTTCGGTCATTGCTTCCATTGAACTTTGGCATGGTGAATTTTAGCTTGTCGAAGGCTGTTTTCATTGTGTTGTTGGCGATGTTGATGATGACGCCCTTGACGGGAATGTACTGCCTTCATGTTGCTCTTGGCGCGGAGGAAGACCATGATCAACTTGCTCTTGTTGAACTTGATGTTGAGGTGGAGCTTGACGAGCTTGTGGAGGGGCTTGAGGAACTTGACGGCAGAGGTTGGTAGTTCCTCCTTGGATTTCTTCTCGGGCTTCCTTTGATTGCGCCGCCTTATTGGATTGGCGGCCTACTTGATTCTTGAAGGGCACGCTCCCTCAAGAGCTTGCTTCACGTTGTTGTTGTTGAAGACGGATTGGCGCCTTGTTCGCCTTTGGTGACGACGCGTTTTTCTTCCTCTTGTTCGAAAGACGTTGTCGTTTTGAGCTTGAGCAAAAGCTCTTGGTTTGATTGAGGACGAGGAACTTGATCATCAACTTGCCTTGTGAATGCTTGTCGTAGGGTGCAGATGCATGACGGTCTTGGGCCCGGCTCGTCAAGAGTGTTCCGGGACGGGTACGAGTCGAGAAGGTGTCGTTTAATTGACCGAGCGTCCGCCTTGATGATGAAGAAGTGGAATGATGCGTTTCATCAACGCCGGATCTCCCCATTCTTGCATCATTCTCTTGCTTGTGAGCCTCGAACTTGTTGTCCGGGTATTTGTATGTTTCGGAGAGTCGCAAGTCGGTGGCAGGTTGTCATGCGGTCCCATTGCTTGTTGTTCTTGGTGCAACGCCCAGACCAAAGAGGTGGTTCTTGGTGACGATGAGGACATGTCCCGCCTTGCTCGATGAAGAGGGTTTGGAACTTGGCCTATCCATCATTCCAAACAAGATGTGAGTGGTAAACGAAAAGAACTTATACCAATGTACCTTTGACCGATGTTGAAAATGAATCAAGTTCACTCAAATGCGAGTCAATCCCGAAGAAACCAAGGAGATTCAACGGCAAGTATAACAACTAATCGACAACGGTCATGTACGTGAAAGCTTAAGCCCTTGTGCCATTCCCATATTCTTGTGCCTAAGCCCGATGGAAGTTTCCGCTTGTGTTCATTGTAGACCTATCAATGCTATTACCATTCGATATAGGCATCCCATTCCTCGCTTAGATGACATGCTTGATGAACTTAGTGGAGCCAACTTTTCTCGAAAATTGATCTTAAAAGTGGCTATTATCAAATCCGCATACAAGAGGGTGATGAATGGAAACTGCTTTCATAACCAAATTTGGTTTATATGAATGGTTAGTGATGCCTATGGGTCTTCGGAAGCTCCCGTACTTTTGTGCGCCTTATGCATCATGTGCTTCGGTCCTTACATTGGTGTCTTTGTTGTGGTTTACTTTGATGATATTCTTGTGTTTAGCAAAACCATGAAAGAGCACATCAATCATGTAAAATTTGTGTTGCAAACTCTTCGCAAGGAAAGTCTTTATGCGAACTTGAAAAATGCACTTTTGGAGTTGACAAAGTGGTTTTCTTGGGTTTTGTTGTTTCCTCAAAGGATGTCCATGTTGATGAATCTAAAATTGAAGCAATCAAAACTTGGCCCCAACCCAACAATTTGCAACAAGCGAAGTTTTCTTGGTCTTATGGTTTCTATCGTCGCTTAGAAAGATTTTAGCACAATTGCCGCCCTTTGCATGCTTTGAGCAAGAAGAATACTCCCTTTGTTTGGGGAACTTTGCAATCAACCGCTTTTGATGAGCTCAAGTCTTTGCTTATTCATGTTCGATTCTTGCTTTCCCAATTTTGACAAAACTTTTGAGGTTCATTGTGATGCAAGTGGTAACCGAATTGGCGGAGTTTTGATGCAAGAAAACGAGCCATTGCATATTTTAGTGAAAAACCTCCGTGCTCAACTTAATTACCCCATCTATGACAAAGAGTTGTATGCTTTAGTGGTGCTGTTACATGTTTGGGAACATTACCTTAGACCTCATGAGTTTGTCATCCACACCGATCATGAAACGCTTAAGTACCTCAAAGGTCAACCACTAAACAAGCGCCATGCAAAATGGAGTGAATTCATCGAATCTTTCCTTTGTGATCAAGTACATTAAGGGTAAAAAAATGTAGTTGCTGACGCGCTTTCACGATATGCATGCTTGTCACCAACTTGAATTGAATGTTATTGGTTTTGAGCATATAAAAGACTTGTAGGAGCATGATCCATCTTTTGCTTCTCCTTATGCTAAGTGTTTGACGACACGTCTTGGGAACAATATTACATCAAGGATGGCTATCTTATGAGAGCTAACAAACTTTGCATTCTAGTCTTCTTCGCTTGCTCCTTTTGCAAGAGGCTCATGGAGGCGGACTCATGGGACACTTTGGACGCGACAAGACATTCGCCACGCCTCCAACAACTACTTTTGGCCCAAGATGTTCATGACGCCTCACGCTTCACCAACCGATGCTACATGTCGCAAAGCTAAGTCTAAAGCTCAATCTCATGGTCTTTACATGCCTCTTCCTATTCCATATCAACCATGGAAGACATTAGTATGGATTTTGTACCGGATTGCCTAGGACTCAAAATGGCAAGGATTCCGCCTTTGTTGTATATCGGCCTTAGGTAGTAGCCATGTCTCGAGTGGATCATGTGCGATATCAATAAGGAAGGAGGTCACCGCTCGAGAGCTCTAGCTCTAGCTCGTGTCATGGGTCCTCTTGGCTCTTGATGAGACTTGTGGATGCATGGGATGATCGTGGATGCTCGATCAACCTCACCTTCCTCGAAATTCCCACTCGTTGTCAAATCAAGGTGATCTTCAACCTGGCTAACTTTGCCTGGTTGTCGCCGTGATCTCGCCTCGATTCTCATGCTGCATCCTTCCATAGATGTCCTTCTCAACGTCCGTGTTAGCTTTGAAGATGGGAGGAGAGACGGTGGTCTTGCAATAGAGAAGAGGGAGAGGCTAGATAGTGGTTTTGGAATGGAGATGATGGAGAGGAGAGGAGGTGGTTTTGCAATGGAGAAGAGGGAGAGGCAAGATGTGGTTTTGGAATGGAGATGACGGAGAGGAGAGGAGGTGGTTTGCAATGGAGAAGAGGGAGATGAGACGGCGGTTTTGGAATGGATATGATGGAGAGGAGGATGGGTTTTGCAATGGAGAAGAGGGAGGAGCATGCGGCAGCGATTTTGGATTGGAGGAGAGGGCCGGCACGCCAGATCGGATCAATATCAAAATCAATTTACCTTCAACTAAGAAAGCGCACCCCACATTAACTAGTCTCCCTTTATTCTCGGGTCATAATTGAGCATGATTTTCACAAATAAATATATGTTATATATGTTGCAAAAATAATATAATTTGAAAGTACATTCAGATATTTAACCAAACGATACAATTTTTTGTGACATGCATTCACATTATTTTGTCAATACAAGACGTGGTCAAACTTTGACCCAAAATACGCAAAACAAAAAAATCCATCCAAGACCAGCAGCCGCCCTCTCCTTTTTAAACCACCACCGCCCTCTCTTGTTCCAATCTAAATCCAGCGCTGCCCTCTCCTCTTCCATTTCAAAACCACCGCCCTCCTCTCCTATTCCAATCCAAACCATCATCGCCTCCTCTCCTGTCAATCCAAAACCAGCGCTGCTCTCTCTCTCTTCCATTCAAAACCATCGCCAAGCAGTGAAGGTGTCAGGAGAAGTAGATCGTTGAGTAGTACAACCGATACATGAGGATCATAGACGACAACCCGGTGAAGCTAGCTAGGATGTTGGAGATACAGCCTGGACAACAAGGACCAACTAGCGCGGCGATGCGACATCCATGGCAAAATATCTGCAACAGAGCGAAGGCATGTATACTCCCAAAGGGAGTCGTAAGGGAGTACATAGAGCTGCTCCTCCGGGCCATGGAGCAACAGATTCACCGAATCCGATCGTGAGGGAGCGTGGGAGATAGATCCCATGGAGCATCCACAAGAGGTTGAAGGATCGAGCATCTCCAGGGTGCCGCTTGTGAGGGTGTCAGCCGAGCGAGCCGGTGGAGTCTTCACGACCGGACCCAACTACAAAGAGGAGAAAAGCAGGATGGACGGCGCCCCCGCCATCCTCTCCTCGCTGTTCACATCATTCACGGGCAATGGGTTCCGCAGAGGTATAGGAGGGACTGCCCCTCCAGCCCAATAGTTGGGCAGGTTGTGAATTGTCGAGGAGCTTAGGGTTTGATTTCCGGTTGTGAATTGTGTTTTGTGTTGTGTATGTTGAGAGTACTTTCAGATATGAATGTCTTTTGAATTTCAGATTTGCAGATTGAGCATATGAAGTATTTTATGAATTCTAGAGATTTATTTTAGCACTTAAGAAATGTAGTTTCATAGGAGTATAAAAGTGCGATGATTCTCATAGAAGAAATCGCAAGTTTCTTTCAGATAAGAAACCGCAAGTTCATTTAAAGATAAGAAACTTCAACATTCAGAGGCGTAGATTTATATTAACACAACTTTTCAAACAAGGATAACATCATGTTGAAAGTTGTATTCATGGTCGAAAATGGACCTACCAGCCAGCTAACATCATGCTGATCAACATTCATGCATAGCACATCTTCATATGATGCACGGTCAAAAAGATATGCTATTTTCAAAATGCCCACACGATGTCGAAAAGGAAAACAGAGAAAACGAGCGACGAAGTTTTGGCAAGTGCTGGACATGGTGTGAGATGACAACGGGGACCCACATGTGATGAGGACATCAATACCATTGTTACACCCACAGCCCCTACTACTCATATATATCGGACCAATTACTAGAGCTCGGCACGCCAATTAAATTATCGTACTTCCGCTTTCTTGGTAATGATTCTAATGTTCATGAGAATATGATGCTGCCTAAATTGGATACATTTGTTTTGCTTACAAATGAAGGGCCCGGCATGGATAAGAGGGATGGACATTGGAGCAAGAACAAGCATGGAGTTGATGGCATGAAGGGGAACAAGAACGAGTTACAAGTGATGATTTGGACTTTAGCCACCATAATGAGTGCATGAAGCCTTGGACGAAATATACAAGATGCCACTTCATAAACTTCGCCCAGAGGCTATTCTAGGTGCTACGTCACCTTATTATTGGGCCAGCCCATGTAATTTTGAAATACATAAGTATAGGCTGTTTTAGAGTCTGTGATGTGTGGGAAACAAGATATAGGGTTGGTTTCTGCACTTTCCAAGGGCCACGAAATTTCTCTTCCTCCATATATACAGCCCTTAGGGCACTCTTTAGACTTTGGGTTTTGTTTAGATTAAAAGTTCGCCATAGCTGCAACTTCAGCAGATTGCTTGTGTTCAATTCCACTGCACTAGGCGTAATAACCCCACCTTCATTAATAAAGTTTTCTTATTCGCAATATCCAGATTGCAATCTTAGTTTCTTGCTTGTTCTTCGCTTGCTCGCAGGAAACAGGCCCTCGTGGTCTGTTGATAGCTCCCGTGATCAATAACCTCGAAGTTGGTTTATCGACTAAGGCACGATGTCTCGCAAGTTCGAAGTCTGATCGTCAAGGTCGACTCCTACGTAAAACGATAGCCACCATCTCATCGAAACATCAGACACCTTTGCCTCTATCAAGTGGTATCAGATTTCCAGTGTTGCTCGGTGAGATTTTATAGTTTTCATAGTTTAGGTCGAGTCCTCTTCATACCTATAGTCCACTTAAAGCCAAAAAAAAATTAGTTAGTTCATCTTATCCGAACCAATCTAAGCTTTTGCATAATTTTTCTGTATTTGCTTTGTTGAATTTATGTTGCATCGTCGTGTCAAGTTGCTGGTCCCATCTAGTACTTTAGAGTTTTGAGTCTGTCACAAGTTGTCACGCCGCTGCAAGCACCATCGCTATCACCGCCCATATACCACCGAGGGAGTCCTCGACTAGGGGTGTCCGATAGTCAACTATCATCTTTGGTCGGACTCCTAGACTATGAAGATACAAGATTGAAGACTTCGTCCGTGTCCGGATGGGACTTTCCTTACGTGGAAGGCAAGTTTGCGATACGGATATGTAGATATCCTACCATTGTAACCGACTCAGTAACCCTAACCCTATTCGGTGTCTATATAAACCAAGGGTTTTAGTCCGTAGGATCTAACAACAATCACCCATAGGCTAGCTTCTAGGTTTAGCCTCTCCGATCTCGCGTGGTAGATCTACTTTGTACTACCCATATCATCAATATTAATTGCTGTGAGTAGGGTATTACTCCATCGAGAGGGCCCAACCGGTAAAACATCGTGTCCCTTGTGATGAGGACATCAATACCATTGTTACACCCACAGCCCCTCATCGCCATATACCGGACCAATTACTAGAGTCATGACGCCAATTAAATTATCGTACTTTCGCTTGGTAATGATTCTAATGTTCATGAGAATATGATGTCGCTTAAATTGATACATTTGTTTTGCTTACAAATGAAGGCCCTAGCTTGGAGAAGGATGGACATTGAGCAAGAACAAGCATGGAGATAATGCCATGCTAAGGGGAACAAGAACGGAGTTACAAGTGATGATTTCAGACTTTGAAGCCACCATAATGGATGCATGAAGCCTTGGACGAAATATACAAGATGCTACTATAAATGTCGCCCGAGGCTATTCTAGGTGTCTAGGTCACCTATTAGTGGGCCAGGCCCATGTAATTTCGAAATACTTAAGTATAGGCTGTTTTTAGAGTCCGTCCGGTCGCGTTAGCGTCGCACCCAGACGGTCGGTCGTTACATGCGCCGCTCTCCTAATGGAGCAGCGTCATATTGCGTTTGCACACATGTGGGACGCAATTGAGAACCGACCATAGGCACACTTCCCAATCTACTTAAGTCGGGTAAGTTAGTAGAAGAGAGAGATGAGCAATAGTACTAGAAAGTGTTGTCAGAGGCGTTGGTGCTGGGCGATCCATGTATGACACGGAAGATCAGTTCATCCATGCATGTGACCGGACTCCAGCGAACCACGCTGGATTGGTGCGTCTCGTATCGTCGGGCTGTGTTATGCAGGGCTGTAGTTACGATGAGAAATGTAAAAAACTTCTTCTCATCTCGCAATATTAGGTGTCATGTGCTTGGATCACTGCGAGGTTAAGCAACTGCGACAACTGAGTTCCTCCAAGGCGGCTGGTCATTGGGGGCACATGCACGAAGACTACTCGGCTGCCATCTAGGTCAAGGCGGCTATGTTGATTAGGACATCTATCAATGGACCCCTTTCTCTGAGTTTATCTTTAGTTTGAGCTTTGATCCTCGTCTAATTTGTCCGTCGAGTTCATGTTGTCTCCTTTGGGCGGTGAGGTTATGGTTTCTTGTGATCTGGCATTTTTGTGTTATATGTTATAATCCGGTGCTTTAGATCAAAATGGCGACAAGCTAGCCTCCAGAACACGTGCATCAAGACTTCTCGGCAGGTCATTGAGGAGGTCAGCGGGCTCCGTGATGACAAAAAAAAACTAGTAATCCACTTGCCCAATCTCGCAAGTCGGGTAAGTTAGTAGCCTCACTTGCTTGCTAGTGTTGCTCTCTTCACCTTGTCTCGTCCTCTCGGATCTAAACACAACAACGGTGGCCACACTCTCTCTCTCTCAACTCACCGTGGTCACACATCCAGCGGATCCTCTCCATGGGGAAGGTGAGAAGGTGCAAGTTCACAGTGGCGTCCTCGGTGATGGCTCTTACCTTTGCCGGCGCGTCCCGATCAGGCGGGCCATGCCGTTCTCTCCCAAGCACCGGCTGGCTAGGGAGGCCTCAACCCCTTCTTCCTCGCTGCCGTGGTGTGGGCGGATCGGCCTCCCGCGCCCACCTAGCGACATCCGGTGACCCTCGGTATAACTTCCTTGAAACCGCCTTGCTCTACTTCGAGCTCTGGCGTCGTTACATTTTTATCTTTTATTATTTCTCAGGCCCCCTCATAGATAGGATCAATTGGCTGTTAGAAAGCCACTGAATTTTTACTACTAAGAGGTAAAACTAGTTCATGCACTCGAATCTGGTCTTGATTCAAACAAGGAAGAAAGGGAGTGGGGTGGGGAAGATTTGTTACACTGAATCTAGGACTTGGTGAAAGATGAAATAATGGGAGCGAAAAGTAGCAGAGGCGGCTATCCAGCTGGTCTCTTGGTCTAATAGGGAAATAAAGGAAAACGCCGTACAAACTCAATATAAACCCGATCTATTGGTTGAAAAAAAAAACAAAGTGGGGACTAGGGGACAAGTCAGCGAGTAAGTCCGACACTAGATTTGCTAGCCTCACACGGTATAAAGGTGGCTATACCGAACAAAAATGGGACCAATCAGATATCATGTTACGATGTTTGTTGCCCGAGCCACTCTTATGTAATGCCTTTGGTAAAATGTGGCGATGGCAAAACTAGTAAAAACCCTTTTTAAAGAAAGGGCTCCAGCCCGAGTTCCATTTCGGTGTCCTTACTTTTAACGATTACAACTGCCACATTGCCACTAAAATGGTTGTATAACACTATTCAATTTTGCCACTAAAATTTTCACTACTAAAAAATGCCATTGTTCCGTTAGACACAAACTCAAAAGACCATTTTGAACTTCACCGTCGAGTCGAGGGGCGTTGACCAAAGGTAGATGACGAATACCCACGATCTCAATTTGCACTCTCTCTCTCTCTCCATAGTATGGCCCCACTTGTCGGGATAAAAATTTTGAAGAAAAAAAGACATGTCGGGTTTGAACCCGACACCTCGATGTCGATGGGGTGCATGCCTACCATTCCAACCAACCCAAGCATCCGTTCAAATATAGAATTCTATTACGATAGTGTAATCTACCTTGTCCTAACTAAAACGTAAGCCTTTGCACGACCTTCTCATGCGAGTTTTCAGTGAACCACAATCCCTAACGCCGCCGCCTTTGCCTAACCCCTCACAGCACCATGCATGTCGCTGACTGGCGCCCAGCTCCGGTGCCCCACCACTCTCACTAACTCAGCTCTGCCTCCGGCCCGGGAGGCAGCTCGCTTCTCCGGTTGACTCTGTGCTCCTCCACAGGTCTTGAAGTGCAATTGTCTAGCGGCAATGGCGACGAATAGCAGGCCCAAATCGGAGGGTTCCATCGACCACGGGCGCCCCAACATGGCATAGGCTCTGAAATTCCTCCATGTGAGTATACTAATTCTCGGTGTGCGTGTGTGGTTCAATATAGCTTGAGAGGTCAAACTTCTTGTGTAGAATTTGTAGTAGTGCGTTGCCTTATTCATAACCGTGTGCTAGCTAGCAACAAGAAAAGACATGACACGCTGTTGTGTTGGAATACTATTCCATCTACACGATATAAGGGATGTATCTCCTTTCACATCAAAAGATTTCTGTTGCTCAGTGGTTAGCTCTCATGGCGTGCGAGCCGTGGTCTTGGGTTTGAAGCCCTTTTTACCAATTTTCATTTTCTCTTTTCATGCATACGACAGATGGGCCCTGAAGTCAAAGAGAGAAAGGGAGTTGAAAAATGGGATAAGGGTATTTTGTCATCTACCTTGGTCAACGTCCATTGACTTTGGCGATATGATGAAAAATGGTCTTTTTGAGGTCGTGTCCAATGGAACAATGGCATTTTTAGTAGTGAAAATTTTTTGTGGCAAAAATGAGTAGTGTTATACAATAGATGGCAAAACTGTAGAAACCCTTTAAAAATGAAGAAAAAGCTGCTAGCTCATGGGACATTACTTCATTTTAGGTAAAGCGCACCAAAAGGTCCATGAATTGAATCATCCATGTTGGCGACTAGTGTCATCCCTTCTCTGACGGTGTTATTTGCGAGATATGGTTCCCATCACGAGGTATGTTCCTTTTGGTCTAACCGTTTGCCAAGATCACGCATGTTGAGTCTGCTCTTGTGCTCTTGTTTTGCCTTTTGCCATGATAAAGCGATAATGTTATTATTTTGCACCTTAATCTAGTGACACTATTAATTTGAGGCAATGTTTTGCTTCGCTAGTGCCATTGATTTTTACATATATCGAAAGGGGTTTCCTCCGATTTCATTAAAAACAACCATAGAGAACCATTATCCGACAACATCTCGGTGTAAGCAGCGAGTTATGCAACTACTACTAGAGCGGGCTGAGTACTAGCGAGGAGACAAGTTAGGCGAGTAGAGGGCGCACACCAGCTTGACCAAGTTTGGATTAGAACCCAAATGCTACCACGAAACATCGGTGGGAGATAGGGACTGAAAGAAACCAGCTTGACATCCCGTCTAAGCACCCCGACCTCCATCCTTGCGATGCAGTACACCTTGTTTGCCACACCTTTCGGCCGTAGTGCCCTTTGGTAAAATGAAGTAATAATAGAGTTAAAATAGGCAGTGTCCTCTCTATCATTTCATTTCTAATGTAGATAAACAAAGTGCTTCTCTTTCTTAGTATATGTTTCATCAACTAGTCCCATTTTAATGTTTAAGCATTTGGCAAATTGAGGTGCTTAATTTTAGTTGATCTGAACAAAAATAGAGATTGGAATGTCTCAGGACCCTCCTTGTACTACCTTGCATTGCCTTGATGTTCATCAACGGCGGAAGATGTATTGGAAACTTGGGTCAATTTCGGTTATGAGGTGTACCATATGAGGCATACATAAGGCCCATCTAGCCCTCATGACATGGCATACTATGATACTATCACAATATTCTCTTCAATTTATTAGTGTATGTTTCATAAACAAGTGCCAATATAATGTAATCCGTTTTCATTATACGTGCAAGCGAGGTTATTCAGCTGCACTTTGGTGGAACTACACAAATGTCTGGATGGAACAGGATATATCTGCGAGTGCGAGGTGTGCCAAGTAAAATTACCAACACCAACCATGCTCCATGCATGCATTGGCATCCACCACCGGCGATGGGATGTGTGCTGCTCTGTCAGACGGATCTTTCTCGGCAAATCCTATAACCAAACACTAGTAGCTTATATTGGCAGTTTTCTAGGGTACTCTTTTCTAAAGAAGAACCAATCTATTTTCCTTCATTTGTACAGTGTCACAACTTTGACCCAAAGGTCTGAGCTATTTTAAGCTGATTGGTGTAGTACTCGGAGACTGATTGTAAGCATGATTTTCATTAGCTATCCTGCGATTGTAAGCATGGCGGATGGAAGATTAGGTTAGTCTGAGCTTACCTTAAACCCTACGCCACCATTGAAATGAGTCGAGCATAGAGTGAACCGTGGAGAGCGGCGGGGAAGCGATGTCGTGCCATCCGGCCTCCTCTTGCGGTGGGAGACCGAATAATCCTATGGCTCCGGCTAGCTCTGCACCCTCACGAATGACACACGTACTCGATCGATTCATTATCCTCTGGGTGCTCGACCTTGACCTGTACACCACCACCTCCGCCTAACTTTGCCCAGGCGAATTTATACCTCCATCGCCCGGAGGAGATACTCGATGAACTTCGAAGGACTGCGGCGTGACTGCCACGAGGAGTACATCGTCGCCCTCATCGCGTCGTCTCGCTCTTTCGCATACATTGCGGATGGACCTCGATGTGAGGCGGAACCCTCGTGGATGATGTTTCACGTTGGGCGAATCCTACGGGAATCACGAAGAACAGCGGAAGAACAAGAGGGAGACACGGAGGAAACTAGAGAGAAATCACTAAACCAACAAGAGATCAATCACACAAGTGCTAGATCGCGAACACAAGAAGTACATATGATCCACAATCAACAAAGGTAAGGATACACGAGTAGCCGTTCTTCTCCGAGAGGAGGTCTTGATGGGGTCCACCCTAGAAGGGGTCTTGAATCCGCAGGGGGATCTTCTCGTAGGGTCACGAGCTCAGGAGAAGTAACCAGAGTGGATGAGCAAAACTCTCACACAAACATGAGCTAAACCTATGCTAACCTAGAAAGAGAAGGAACAAGTATATATAGTCTCGGCGAGGGGTACAAGGGACAAGGCCACGAGACACTTGCATGGCGGGGAGGCCGGACGTCGGCGTCGGGCGGATGTCGGGCCTTCAGGCGGATGTCCGGGCTCTCAGCCGGATGTGCAGGCTAGGCGACTACTTCAGCAGAACCCGGGTGAGGGCGGTTCGGAGCTAGAGGCGGATATCAGAGGAGCCGGAGACGGGCGGATGTCGGGCGGGGAGGCGGATGTCGGGCTGGCTAGGTCTTCAAGCATAATCGGTGATGGAGGGCGGATTTCAGGCGAAGGGCGGATATCAGGGGCCGGAAGGAAAGCCGGATGTCAGGGCATCTTTGCGGATGTCGGGCTGGGCAGACTTCTCGGTTCCTCGTTGTGTTCCTTCATCCTTGTACTTGGGGACTTGTCCGTCTTCACGTGCACCCTGGGGAGGTTCCCTTGACACCTAGTCATGCATAGCATATCGGCCTTAGGTAGTAGCCATGTCTCGAGTGGATCATGTGCGATATCAATAAGGAAGGAGGTCACCTCGTTCTCGAGAGCTCTAGCTCTAGCTTCGTGTCATGGGTCCTCTTGGCTCTTGATGAGGCAGTTGTGGATGCATGGGGATGATGGTGGGATGCTCGCATCATGTCCCCCCTTGGGAGATCCGACCTCGGATCAAAGCTTCATCTCCATGGAAAGGTGCGAGGTCCTTGGCGTTGAAGGTGTCGCTCATGTTGTACTTGTCTCGGTATGTCGATCTTGTAAGCGTTGTCGTTGTGGCGTGCTAGTACCTTGAAAGGTCCATCGGTAGCGAGGAGAAGTTTGGACTTCGTTCTTTGGGAAGCGGTCCTTGCGAAGGTGTAGCCACTAGATCACCAATGTTGAAGGCGATGGGTTGCTTGTTGGTTTAGTGATTTCTCTCTCGTTTCCTCCGTGTCTCCCTCTTGTTCTTCGCGTGTTCTTGTGATTCCCGTGGGATCCGCTCATCGTGAAAGATCATCCTACGTGAGGTTCTGCCGGAACCCTCGGAGACACGGAGAGATAAATCACTAAACCAACAAGAGATCAATCACTGAAGTGCTAGATCACGAACACAAACATATGATCCACAATCAACAAAGGTAAGGATACAAGTGGCCAGTTCTTCTCCGAGAGGAGGTCTTGATGGGGTCCACCCTAGAAGGGGTCTATGAATCCTTAGGGATCAACAAAGGTAAGGAGCTACGAGTAGCCGTTCAAGACTCCCTTCGAGAGGAGGTCTTGATGGGTCCACCCTAGAAGGGGTCTTGAATCCGCTTAGGATCTTCTCCGTATCAGGTCCTGAGCTCAGAGAAGTGAACCAGGAGTGAGATTGACCTCTTGTTGTTTAGTGATTTCTCTCGTTTCCTCGTGTCTCCCTCTTGTTCTTCCGCGTGTTCTTCGTGTGATTCCCGTGGGATCCGCTCCAGCGTGAAAGATCATCCACATAGGTTCATACTGCATCATCTATGGTATCATGAGCCAGGTTGATCACGTTTTGGAGCCCTACCCTCTTTTCTAGCTTGATTTTGTTGTTTTGTCCTAATTCGAAAATTTCCCCACAAAATAGCCCCAAATTTTTTTGTGATTTGTTAGGTGTGATGAAGTTTTGTTGGATTTGATCCGTGGATTTACGTGTGTTGCGAGTAGATCTAGCTTTCCCCCACCATTTCCACAATTTCCATCCATAAATTCGCCCAAATTTGACGGTTTGACCCCTCCCAGCGGTGTTCTTCGTGCCGGACGTGCGGCCCGAGCAGCCGGACATCCGGCAGCCGGACATCCGGCCCGATCTGCCGGACATCCGGCTTCTAGCCGGATTTCCGGCCCTAATGCAACATTTCCCCACCACCACCCGATCACCGCTAACCTTAGCAAATTTTGTCCGTGCCCACATACACTTCCACACCTCCACCACCTCCACATAACACCACCATAGCCTTTTCCACTTCCAATTTCGACAATGTTGCCAACTTTTGCCTTGAGAATTTGAGTTGGGGTTTTCCGTATCCTTTTGTGTTTGACTATCTAGAGTGCGGTTCAACATCAACATCACCACCGCTCATCTTCACCAAGGACGGTAACATCGTCGACACCTTTGTCATTACTTGCAATTGCATTGATAAACATCATAGCCCATCTTTTTAAGTAAACTTACCCCCGGGACTAGCCATTGAGTATTGCCGACAGCGTGACTTGTGCACATTAGTGATCATACTCCATAGCATACATACCATACCAAAGTGGTGCATATCTTAGTATCAACTTGTGTCACAAAGTTGTCTTCACATACACAATTGCTATCTTGGTTCGTGAAGTTTTGCATGAGGAAAAGAGCTCAAAGAGAAAGAGCCAATCAAGCTTTTAAGCAAAGAGAAAAGATAAGCAAAGAGCTAATGAGCAAGAACCATAGCATCATACAACATTAAGATTGTCATACTTGATCATCTTGGATCAACACATCGACACACCATACATATAGCATAATTGGGATAGAAGTCGTTGCATTTTGCTTAGTAGGTTGTGCACAAGTTAAGTATCCGCCTATTGTGCAATCGTGCTAGCGTCTCTCTAGTGTTGTGCAACAAGAGCATCTTGGAGAATTCCACATTTTGGCTCATCCTTGGTTGCATAACCCCATATTATCTTTACGTGTGTGTTTCCGTGTACCTTATCTTGCTATTGGTCTACTTGTTGCATTTGCAAATTTGTGAATCATTTCCAACTTTATTGAGTCTCACTTACAATTGCATCAAATTTTGTGCCACCATCCTAACGAGCTCCACCATAAGCTTTTATTTGTGTAGGTGTGAGAACCGACAAGAATCGGTACCAAGAGTGCTATTTCATTGTCGCATTTGAGTGAACTTGATTCATTTTCAACATCGGTCAAGGTACATTGGTATAAGTTCTTTTCTGTTCTACCACTCACATCTTGCTTGGAATGATGGATAGGCCAAGTTCTTCTACCAACCCACTCTTCATCGAGCAAGGCGGCGACATGTCCTCATCGTCACCAAAGCCACCTCTTGGTGCTGTGGCGTTGCACCAAGAACAACAAGCAATGGCGACCGCGCCGACAACCTCGCCACCGACTTGCGACTCTCGAGCAGCGTACAAGAGACTACTTCGACAACAAGTTCAAGGCTCACAAGCAAGAGAATGATGCAAGAATGGGCCGAGATCCGCGTTGATGAAAGCGGCATCATTCCACTTCTTCATCATCAAGGCGGAGCCGCTCAGTCGACATTCAGCGACACCTTCTACGACTCAAGTACACCGTCATGAACACTCTTGACGAGCAGCGCCAAGACCGTCATGCATCTCACAACCCGCTACATGACAAGCATTCACAAGAACAAGTTGATGATCAAGTTCCTCGTCCTCAATCAAACCAAGAGCTTTGCTCAAGCCCAAGAATGACAACGTCTTAAATGCGCCAACAAGAGGAAGAAAACGCGTCGTCACCAAGGCGAACAAGGCGCCAAGGCTCAACGTCTTCAACAACAACAACGTGAGCGCAAGCTCTTGAGGCATAGCGTGCCCTTCAAGAATCAAGTAGAGCCATAAGCCAACGCAATCGTGAGCAGGCGCAATCAAGAGGAAGCCCTTGAGAAGAAATCTAAGAGAGGAACTACCAACCTCATGTACAACGTCAAGTTCCTCAAGCTCCTCCACAAGCTCGTCAAGCTCCACCTCAACCTCAAGTTCCACAAGAGCAAGTTGAGCAAGGTCTTCCTCAGCGCCAAGAGCAACATGAAGGCGAGTACAATCCACGTCAAGGGCGTCATCATCAACATCGCCAACAACACAATGAAGAAACAGCGCTTCTGACAAGCTAAAATTCACCATGCCCAAGTTCAATGGAAGCAATGACCCGAAGACTACCTCTCATGGGCATTGAAGGTTGATAAAATCTTCCGCTTGCACAACTTCGATGAAGCAAAGAAAATCGCTATGGCATCACTTGAGTTCCAAGATTATGTGCTCATATGGTGGGAACAAATCATTAAGCGACGACAAGCAAGAGGTGAACCTCAATCACCACTTGGGCTCAAATGAAGGATGTCATGCGAGCACGTTTTGTGCCAACCTACTACAACTTGACCTCTTAAGAAACTCCAACTACTCAAGCAAGGAACAAGAAGTTTGAAGAATACTACAAGGAATGGAGATAGCATGATTAGAACCCAATGTCAAGGAAGATGATGAGCAAACTATAGCACGTTTCTTGAATGGCCTCAATCACCCCATCAAGAAGATCATGGGACTTCCAACCATACTCATCCCTCATTGAGCTCGTGCATCAAGCTACAAAGGCGGGCAGCCAAGTGCAAGATATAAACTTCAAGTCGCCAAGTACTCATCGAGACATCTGGCTACTCCAACAACCAAGCTTCAACGACTACTCCAACATCTACTTGACCAAGCTTTCTTCAAAGCTGACGACAAGTCAGAGATTACAAAGAAGACTTGACCAAGTTCAAGTCGTCCTCCCTCCTACTACAAGCAACATCAAGCCAGCGTGCTTCAGCATCTACTAAATGATGTAAGGACCATCAAGACAAGCTCCTTCAAGTGTTTCACTTGCGGCGGCCGAGCCACAAGGCATCTGAATGCACCAACAAAGCGCACCATGATCCTCAGCGAGCGATGGCACATATGAGTCCATGGTGAAGAGGAATGGATCCCTTGACCAAAGTAATGCCATGCACCGGCAAGTGAATGAAGATGAAGATGACCAAGTGTTTTGTGATGAGGATTGAGGCCCCTCTCTCGTTGTCTCCAAGGTCTTGACTCTCCAACATCAACAAGAAGAAGACCAGCGATGCAACATCTTCCACACAAAAGGCATCAATGGGGCGGTCCATCAAAGTCATCATCGATGGAGTAGTTGCCACAACTTGCAAGTGAAGAACTATGCTCCAAGCTCCAATTGGTGAGAGAAACACCGCATCCCTACAAGGTGCAATGGCTAAGTGACTCCGGCACTATCTGAGTCGAACATCGGATTCAAGTCTCCTTCAAAATTGGTGCTTATGAAGACACGTTGGAATGTGATGTGGTCCCAATGACCGTTTGCCATCTACTTCTAGGTGCGACCATGGCAAGATGGTAGTGGTGTCATCCACAAGGGCGCACCAATCACTTGTAGCTTCAAGATGAAGGGAAAAGAAAATATGTGCTTTCGACCTATGTCTCCTAGTCATGTGATAGCCACAAACAAGCCACCAATCATTAGAGACAAAGAGTGACAAAGTGATCCACCCAAAAGTGGTGAGAGCCACAAGCCACAATTGGCGACTCTTAGCCTAGAGAGAAAAACCTCATTCTATTTGCCACCAAAAGTGAGATGAGGAGAAGTGTGTGAGAACCCATCTACCGTGATGCACTTTGTCCTTGTGTGCAAAGATGGAGAACAAAACTAACAACATTCATGAGCTACCTTTGGTGTTTCAATCTCTTTTGCAGGAATTCCAAGATGTTTTTCCCGATGGAAGCTACCTCAAGGTCTACCTCCTCTTGAGGCATTGAGCATCGAATCGACCTCATTCCGGGCGCCGCTACTAAACAAAGCTCCATACCGAGTCAATCCGGAAGAAACCAAAGGAGATTCAGCGGCAAGTATAACAACTAATCGACAACGGTCATATCGCGTTGAAAGCTTAAGCCCTTGTGCCATTCACGTTATTCTTGTTACCTAAGCCCGATGGAAGTTTAAACTTGTGTTCGATTGTAGACCTATCAATGCTATTACCATTCGATATGGGCATCCATTCCTACGCTTAGATGACATGCTTGATGAAACTTAGTGGAGCCAACTTTTCTCGAAAATTGATCTTAAAAGTGGCTATTATCAAATCCATACATAGAGGGTGATGAATGGAAAACTGCTTTCATAACCAAATTTGGTTTATATGAATGGTTGAAGTGATGATGCCTATGGGTCTTCGGAGCTCCAGTACTTTTGTGCGTCTTATGCATCATGTGGCAAATCCTTACATTGGTGTCTTTGTTGTGGTTTACTTTGATGATATTCTTGTGTTTAGCCAAAACCATGAAAGAGCACATCAATCATGTAAAATTTGTGTTGCCAAACTCTTACGCATGAGGAAAGTCTTTATGCGAACTTGAAAAAATGCACTTTTGGAGTTGACAAAGTGGTTTTCTTGGGTTTTGTTGTTTCCTCAAAGGATGTCCATGTTGATGAATCTAAAATTGAAGCAAATCAAAACTTGGCTAACCACAATTTGCAACAAGTCTGAAGTTTTCTTGGTCTTGCGGGTTTCTATAAATCGCTTTGTGAAAGATTTTAGCACAATTGCCGCTCCTTTGCATGCTTTGAGCAAGAAGAATACTCCCTTTGTTTGGGAACTTTGCAATCAACTAACTTTTGATGAGCTCAAGTCTTTTGCTTATTCATGCTCCGATTCTTGCTTTGCCCAATTTTGACAAAACTTTTGAGGTTCATTGTGATGCAAGTGGTGCAGAATTGGCGGAGTTTTGATGCAAGAAAAGCGAGCCATTGCATATTTAGTGAAAAACTCTCCGGTGCTCAACTTAATTACCCATCTATGACAAAGAATTGTATGCTTTAGTGCGTGTGCTACATGTTTGGAACATTACCTTAGACCTCATGAGTTTGTCATCCACACCGATCATGAAAGCGGCTTAAGTACCTCAAGGTTCAAACTAAATTAAACAAGCGTCATGCAAAATGGAGTGTAATTCATCGAATCTTTTCACTTTGTGATCCAAGTACATTGGGTAAAAGAAAATGTAGTTGCTTGGCAACTTTCCGCGCATATGCATGCTTGTCACTCAACTTGGTTAAATGTTATTGGTTTTGAGCATATAAAAGACTTGTATGAGCATGATCCATCTTTTGCTTCTCCTTATGCTAAGTGTTTTGGCCTTGCTCCCAGGAACAATATTATCAAGAGATGGCTATCTTATGAGAGCTAACAAACTTTATTCGAGTCTTCTCTTAGTTTGCTCCTTTGCAAGGCTCTGGAGGCGGACTCATAGGACACTTTGAATAGCGACAAAGACATTAGCCACGCTCTCCAACAACTACTTTTGGCCAAGATGTTCATGCGTCAACCACTGTAATTACTACACATCGCCATAAGCTAAGTCTAAAGCTCAATCTCATGGTCTTTACATGCCTCTTCCTATTCCATATCAACCATGGGAAGACATTAGTATGGATTTTGTACTCGGATTGCCTAGGACTCAAAATGGCAAGGATTCCGTCTTTGTTGTATATCGGCCTTAGGTAGTAGCCATGTCTCGAGTGGATCATGTGCGATATCAATAAGGAAGGAGGTCACCTCGTTCTCGAGAGCTCTAGCTCTAGCTCGTGTCATGGGTCCTCTTGGCTCTTGATGAGGCGGTTGTGGATGCATGGGGATGATCGTGGGATGCTCGCATCAACCTCACCTTCCTCGAAATCTCCCACTCGTTGTCAAACCAAGTAAGGATCACCTTCAACCTGGCTAACTTTGCTGGTTGTGCTTGATGATCTGCTGATTATTCTTGCATCCTCTCCATAGATGTCCTTCTCGGCGGTCCGGTGCTAGCTTTGGAAGATGGGAGGAGGCGGTGGTCTTGCAATAGAGAAGAGGGAGAGGCGAGATAGTGGTTTTGGAATGGAGATGATGGAGAGGAGAGGAGGTGGTTTTGCAATGGAGAAGAGGAGAGGCAAGGCAGTGGTTTTGGAATGGAGATGTGGAGAGGAGAGGAGGTGGTTTTGCAATGGAGAAGAGGAGATGTGAGGCGGCGGTTTGGAATGGATATGATGGAGAGGAGAGGATGTGGTTTTGCAATGGAGAAGAGGGAGAGGAGCATCGGCAGCGATTTTGGATTGGAGGAGAGGGCCGGCCACTTGTTGTGGCCGGATCAATATCAAAATCAATTTACCCTTCAACTAAGCGACCCCACATTAACTAGTCTCCCTTTTATTACAGGTCATAATTGAGCATGATTTTCACAAATAAAATATATGTTATATATTGCAAAAATAATATAATTTGAAAGTACATTCGAATCTGAACCAAGCGATACAATTTTTGTGACATGCATTCACATTATTTTTATCGAAATCTGATGCGATGAGTCAAACTTTGACCCAAAATCATAAAACAAAAAAATCCATCAAGACCAGTAGCGCTCCTCTCCTTTTAAACCACCACCGCTCCTCTCTTGTTCCAATCTAAATCCAGCGCTGCTCCTCTCCTCTTCCATTTCAAAACCACTGCCCCTCCTCTCTATTCCAATCCAAAACCATCATCGCTCCTCTCCGTTCGAATCCAAAACCAGCGCTGCTCCTCTCCTCTTCCATTCAAAAACCATCGCGGCGAGTGAAGGTCTGTGGAAAGTAGATCGTTGGAGTAGTACAACCGATACATGAGGATCATAGGCGGCGACCACTGTGAAGCTAGCTAGGATGTTGGAATACATCTTGGACAACAAGGACCAACTAGCGGCGATGGCGACATCCATGGCAAAATATCTGCAACAGAGCGAAAAGGCGATACTCCCAAAGGGAGTCGTGCGGGAAGTACATAGAGCTGCTCCTCACAGGCCATGGAGCAAACAGATTCACCGAATCCGATCGTGAGGAAGCGGTGGTGGGAGTATAGATCCCAGATGGAGCATCCACAAGAGGTTGAAGGATCGAGCATCTCGAGTGCCGTTTGTGAGGTGTCGTGCAGGCGAGCGGTGGAGTCTTCGTCGACCGGACCCAACTACAAAGAGGAGAAAAGCAGTTGGACGGGCTTCCCGCCATCCTCTCCTCGCTGTTCACATCATCTCAGGCGGTATGCGCCCATGAGGTATAGGAGGACTGCCCCCATTAATAGTTGGGCAGGTTGTGAGTGTCGGGAGGAGCTTAGGGTTGTCGGTATTTCCGGGTTGTGAATTGTGTTTTGTGTTGTGTATGTTGAGAGTACTTTCAGATATGAATGTCTTTTGAATTTCAGATTTGCAGTATTGAGCATATGAAGTATTTTATGAATTCTAGAGATTTATTTTTAGCACTTAAGAAATGTAGTTTCATAGGAGTATAAAAGTGCAGACTGATTCTCATAGAAGAAGCGCAAGTTTCAGTTGAGATAAGCGCAAGTTCATTTAAAGATAAGAAACTTCAACATTGAGGCGAGCATTTATATTAACACAACTTTTCAAACAAGGATAACATCATGTTGAAAGTTGTATTCATAGTCGAAAATGGACCTACCAACCAGCTAACATCATCTTTGATCAACATTCATGCATAGCACATCTTCATATGATGCAGGTCAAAAAGATATGCTATTTTCAAAATGCCCTACGATGTCGAGTGTGCGAAAACAGAGAAAACGGCGGCGAAGTTTTGGCAAGTGCTGGACATGGTGTGCGTAGATGACAGCGGGGACCCACATGTGATGAGGACATCAATACCATTGTTACACCCACAGCCCTACTACTACATATCTTGGACCAATTACTAGAGCTCGTGCATCAAT
Organism: Aegilops longissima; assembly: GCA_021605205.1. NCBI lineage: Eukaryota > Viridiplantae > Streptophyta > Magnoliopsida > Poales > Poaceae > Aegilops > Aegilops longissima. The sequence goes on along the minus strand of JAHIAM010001990.1, from coordinate 4,130 downwards.
TAAATTATCAGGTACTTCCGTTTCTTGGTAATGATTCTAATGTTCATGAGAATATGATGCTGCCTAAATTGGATACATTTGTTTTGCTTACAAATGAAGGGCACTGCATGGATAAGAGGGATGGACATTGGAGCAAGAACAAGCATGGAGTTGATGGCATGCATGAGGAACAAACGGAGTTACAAGTGATGATTTCAGGACTTTGAAGCCACCATAATGAGTGCATGAAGCCTTGGACGAAATATACAAGATGCCACTTCATAAACTTCGTCCGAGAGGCTATTCTGGGTGCTCGTCACCTTATTATTGGGCCAGGCCCATGTAATTTCGAAATACATAAGTATAGGCTGTTTTTAGAGTGCATGTGTGTGGGAAACAAGATATAGGGTTGGTTTGAGACCCCTTCTCCAAAGGGCCACGAAATTCCCCTCTTCCTCCATATATACAGCCCTTAGGGCACTCTTTAGACTTTGGGTTTTGTTTAGATTAAAGTTACGCCATAGCTGCAACCCGCGTGCCGTTTGTGTTCAACCGACCAGACCAAGGCGTCCGAGAACCCCACCTTCATTAATAAAGCTTTCCTCTTATATTCGCAATATCAGTTGCAATCTTAGTTTCTTGCTTGTTCTTCGTTTGCTCGCAGAAACAGGCCCTCGTGGTCAGTTGATTGTGCTCGGCGTGATCAATAACCCTCGGAAGTTGGTTTCTTGATTGCTAAGGCACGATGTCTATAAGTTAAGTGTCGGATCGTCAAGGTCGACTCCCACGAGACGATAGCCACCATCTCATGAAACATCAGGACACCTTTGCCTCTATCAAGTGGTATCAGATTTCCGGTTGCTCGGTGAGATTTTATAGTTTTCATAGTTTAGGTCGGTCATTCTTCATACCTATAGTCCACGAAAAAGCCAAAAAAATTAGAGTTAGTTCATCTTATCCGAACCAATCTAAGCCTTTGCATAATCTTTTCTGTATTTGCTTTGTTGAATTTGCGGTTGCATCGTGCGTGTCAAATTCTGGTCCTAGCATCTAGTACTTTAGAGTTTTGAGTTACTGTTCACAAGTTGTCATCGCATTGCCGCTGTCATACGTCATCACCTTCCATATACCCTTGAGGAGTCTGGACTGGGGGTGTCGGATAGCGAACTATCATCTTTGGTGGACTCCTAGACTATGAAGATACAAGATTGAAGACTTAGTCCGTGTCGGATGGGACTTTCCTTGGCGTGGAAGGCAAGCTTGGCGTCTGGATATGTAGATATCCTACCATTGTAACCGACTACATGTAACCCTAACCCTATTGATTGTCTATATAAACGAAGGTTTTTAGTCCGTGGGACGAACAACAATCATACCATAGGCTAGCTTCTAGGGTTTAGCCTCTCGATCTCGTGGTAGATCTACTCTTGTACTACCCATATCATCAATATTAATCAAGCGGGGTAGGGTATTACCTCCATCGAGAGGGCCGAACACAGGTAAAAACATCGTGTCCCTTGTGATGAGGACATCAATACCATTGTTACACCCACAGCCCCTCTTGCTACATATTCTTGGACCAATTACTAGAGCTCGCGCCGCCAATTAAATTATCGGTACTTTGTTTCTTGGTAATGATTCTAATGTTCATGAGAATATGATGCTGCCTAAATTGGATACATTTGTTTTGCTTACAAATGAAGGCCCTAACTTGGAGAAGGATGGACATTGGAGCAAGAACAAGCATGGAGATAATGCCATGCGCAAAGAAGAACAAACGGAGTTACAAGTGATGATTTCAGGACTTTGAAGCCACCATAATGGATGCATGAAGCCTTGGACAGAAATATACAAGATGCTACTTCATAAATGTCGTCCGAGGCTATTCTAGGTCTTCGCGTCACCTTATTAGTGGGCAGGCCCATGTAATTTCGAAATACTTAAGTATAGGCTGTTTTTAGAGTCCGTTATGTGTGGGGAAACAAGAGTTAGGGTTGATTTGGACCCCTCCACCAAGGGCCACATCCCCCCCCTCTTCCTCCATATATACAGCCCTTAGGGCACCGTTTAGACCTTGGGTTTTGTTTAGATTAAAAAGTTAGCCATAGCTGCAACCGCGTGCCGTTTGTGTTCAACGACCGGACAAAGCGTCCACAGAACCCCACCTTGATCAATAAAGCTTTCATCTTATATTCGCAATATCCAGTTGCAATCTCAGTTTCTTGCTTGTTCTTCGTTTGCTCGCGGAAGCAGACCCTCGTGGTCGAGTTGATCTTGCTCGGCGTGGTCAATAACCTCTTGGAGTTGGTTTAGCGATTGCTAAGCGCGGCGTCCTCGCCGTTCGTGGTCGGATCGTCAAATCGACTTCCTCCAAAGCGAAAACCAACATCTCATCGAAAAGGCGGGACACCTTTGCCTCTATCACCTTGTCTCCTATTACCATCCGCCCTACGCTGATTCGGGACCCCCTACGAGATCCGCCGTTTTGACACCGACATTGGTGCTTTCATTGAGAGTTCCTCTGTATGCGTCACCTATAGGCCTGATGGCTCCTTCAATCATCAACCTTGGCCTTGATCCGGGGCAACCACGTGCTACACCGTCGAGATACGGCTAGCGAGAACAACGGTAGCGAGCGTCAGGCGAGGACCGTCTCAAGTTCTTTTGATTAAGACCTGCGTAAACCTTTTTGCTGTCTCTTGTTGATATACATCCCGGTTTCTTACTATAACCGAGAGGAGGCTGGCGTTTTGGCATCGGCGCACCAGAATTTTCGCGTACACGGACACGGGGCTTAGGGCATCATACGCCCATTTTCATAAAGACCGAATACCTTAGGGGTGTTGGCGTCTCGAGTCGAGCCTTATATGCATCAGCTCGAATCATGTCTTTGGTCAAATGTTGGGTTTGCCCGGCTCCCATGTTTTGGTACCTTACGTTCCGTTATATCGGCTAAGGTATGCTTGGGAGAACCTTTGCGATTGTGCCCGGTTGAGTGGGTTGAGCACCTCGATGGAAAGCTAAAACTGAAACATCATGATATAGCGTGAGACGGTCAACCACTTTCGATGACCAATGGAATGTTTAGAATTCCCCGCATTGTGAAGGGCGTTTTCGGTCGGGCACATCTGGCGCCCAATTGGGAGGCCTTGGTGCCTAGGGGCTATATAGTAGCCCCACCATCGAGCTCCTATGGCTAAGTGAAAGTGATAAAGCATTATAGGTGGTTGCCTAGTTTGCTACGCTATCACCTCCTTCACAGGACCAAGGCGTTGGATTAAGTGTGAAAATCGCCTTTTGCAAACACCCCGCACTATGCGTGGGGGCTGAAACCAAAACTGCCATCTTTCAGGTTATATACACATATACATCAGCGGCCGCAGAGGCGTTTTAATATGAGCGCACAAGTATAAAAGCTCTTCTATTATATTGAAACATTGTTTTCACAAATCATACATGTCATTTAAACATAATATCCTTGAAACCTTTGCGTCTCTATTAAGCAGGCGCCCTGCGAACTTCCTCAAAATAGTGCTCGGCGGTACTAAACCGCTTGTCGAATCTTGGGATGCTGTCGGTGGCCTTCATTTTACGCGGTATGTCTTGACACGGGCAAAGCCATCAGCGCTCCTCAATACCGCCGGCGCTTCATTGCATCGTCTGCGGTACCGCACCAAGAACTGCTTGCTAAGCCAAAATAACTCTTGGCTGGGGTCCGCTTGGCCACAAATTAGTCATGACATGCTTCATGGCAGAAGTCCGGATAACGATTGACTTGGCCCATTGGCCAACGGTGATCAGCGGAAGAAGGGCGCTCCGGACTATGGAATTGCGACCAATATAGCTCTTCCCTTCTCGCCCTTACGCCTCGGAAGTGCTCAATTGCGTCTATGGCGCTTCATTGCTAAGTCGAGATAAGCATCCTCGAACTCCACAACTTGTCCAGCGAGCATGCGCCGGATCGTTATATTTCCTCCGCGGCGAAAAGGCTTTCCGGCCGCAATAGCCTTTGACTCGGCTCCTCCTTGGCAGCTCTCATAGCGGGCGGGCATCCTTGGATTCGGTGGCCTTTTTGAGTCCTCTTGCTCCGCTTGGCGTTCTTTTCAGAACCCGCGGCGGTGGTAGCATTCTTCAACTTTATGGCCATATCG
>JAHIAM010001989.1:0-34593 GCA_021605205.1 Aegilops longissima | reverse complement strand
ATTATAAAACGGGAATTAAGAAACTAGACTCTGCCATGCACCATAAATTAAAATTGCCATGATAGATGCACTTTAAATCGCCATGGTTCATACAAAAATTATTTTCATGGTCAAAGCAATGGAATTGCCATCATCGAAAACTAAAATTGCTTATGATTTACAAACTAAAATTGCCACATGGCAACTTTAGTTTAAACACTATGGCAACCTACAAGTAAACATCACGGCAACTTTTGGGCAATTTTTTTGTCAAAACATATCAACGTGGGGTCTAGTTTGAAAGATCTCACGAGACGGATTTAAAGGTGAAAATGGATTTTAATTCGCTTTTAGTTAAGAGATAAACATTTTTAAGCCGAAAACCAAAAAGATTTCTGCTGATGTCATATGTTCATACGCGGCAAAATGAGTGGTGATGGAGGCGTATGAGATAGCAAACGCTTCACGCGGTGGGCGTTAGTTTTCCATAAATATATGATGACAATAATAATAATATATATTAACATATAAAATAATTCTATATCAAATGGACTGTAAATTCTACCTCGCAAAAAAAGATCAGAATTCTAAAAAATGGGTTGAATACGCACTACATTTTTGGAGGCTGAAATGTGGCTAATATGTCGGGTTAATGCAAGTCATTGTCAACTTAGTCAATAAATGATTCTCGACATCGTTACCTGCTGGATGTAAATCCAATGACCGTCATCCATCTTCAATCTCTCGCCTTCTTCCTCCGCCGCTGGGACCACCGCCGCTAGCAGCTCTGTTTAGCACGTCACTGTGAAGCGCCATCCACCTTTGGCCGGCCATCCCTCCACCCCTCCACACCTCATGTTCTTCTCACCCACCACCGAACCACACCGCCTGTAACCGTTAACCTCAGACAACTCTCCGTTCATGACTTACTTCCGCTCGCCTTCCCATCTCCATTCCTTGCTGTCCAGTATTCCTCGCCAACGCCCACCACCTTGGATGCGCCGCACAGAGTGGTCAACGCGGTCAACTAACGACACCATCGGAAGTAGATAAGGCCGAGAGGTCAGACAGCTGGGTCCACGGCCGCACGCAAGGAAATGCCTCCTTATTACGCAAAATAATGATTCCTCCACCTAACAGCCGGGACCCATCGAAGGGCCTCTCAGATTTCATGAAAAAACGCTCCCACCACTGACAGGTCGGACCCACCACCTATATGTTTGCACACAAGGAAGTGCCTCCTTATTACGCACAAAAAAATGACTACCCCCTGCTAGCTAGGACCCACAATAGTGGGAGGCTGAATTGTGGGCCAACTAACTTGACGGGGACGGAGGGCTTTGTCAACTTAGTCAATATGAACGATTCTAGCTCCAAGGACCGTGACGATGTCCATCCAACGCCATAGTGCTTCTTCAACCTCTGGTCTTCTTGCTCCAAACCGCCAAACCAGCGCCGGTCGTGCTCGATTCTGCCTCCCGTGGTCGGTTGCGATGTCATGGAGGCCTCACCGCCTTTACTACTACTCCTACCTGGTCAGCCATCCTCTACTCACCCACACCCCTGTTATTCTCATGGGTGACGGGCAGCCTCACACCACAGCTTAACCAGTGAACCCTCATACCTCTACCTATGGGCATCCACCGCAAGATCTTCCCGGCCGCCGCCCCTTCCTAGGTCTCGCCGCCCACCGCCTGGTGCTCGGCACGGCGTGGTCACGTGGTCAAGGAACGGCTTCCATCGACGTGGATCAGATGTGAGAGAGGCTGACAAGCTGGGTCCATGGCCGTAGTAAGGAAGTGCCTCCTTATTACACGGAAAATAATGATACCTCCACCGATGCCAGGGACCCACCGGACGGGCAACCAGATTTCATTTAAGAAAACATTTCCTCGATCGCCGCGACCTACCGGTGACATCTTCGCACGCAAGGAAGTGTGTCCGAGCAAAATAAAAACTATTCGCCTCGGCCGGGACCCACCTAGTCGGCTACACGAAGCGCTGTTATTCTGTAACGAACATGTACGCACATACCGGTCGATGTAGAGGCGCACGATTATAGTAGAGGCGCGCGACGTAGCATGTGTACATGTACGCATAAGCGCCAGGTTGCAAGAAAGTAAATACAGCCACATACGCATATATGGGCGGGTCTTGAACGCCATCGCACGCACGCACGGCCAGGGCTCGTACATGGCTGGGTCGGAATGGAGAAACTTCATCGTCATCGTGTTTATGGGGAGGCAACGGGATGCGTCGTGTTCATCGGGAGGCAACGGAATGCGTGAGAGCCAACCGGCTTGGACGGAACAGCCGATGGAAACGAGGCTCGGTGAGGGAGTCCTGGATTAGGGGGTGTCCGGATAGCCGGACTACCATCATCAGCCAAACTATCATCTGTCGGACTATCATCATCGATCGACTTCAAGACTATGAAGATAGAAGATTGAAGACTTCTCCTCGTGTCCGATGGGACTTTCCTTGTGGAAGGCAAGCTTAGCGACACGGATATGTAGATCTCCTACCATTGTAACCGACTCTATGTAACCCTAGCCCTATCCGGTGTCTATATAAACCGGATGGCTCTAGTCCATAGGACACAACATCAACAACCCTTACAATCATACCACAGGCTAGCTTCTAGGGTTTAGCCTCCTTGATCTCGTGGTAGATCCACTCTTGTAAACATCCACAATATCAATATCAATCAAGCAGGACGTAGGGTTTTACCTCCATCAAGAGGGCCCAACCTGGGTAAAACATCGTGTCCCTTGTCTCCTCGTTACCATCCTCCTAGACGCACGTTCGGGACCCCTACCCGAGATCCGCCGTTTTGACACCAGCATTAGTGCTTTCATTGAGAGTTCCTCCTGTCGCCACCGATAGGCTTGATGGCCTCTTCAATCGACAATGACGCAGTCCTCGGTGAGACCTTTCTCCCGGACAATCTTCAGATTTGGCGCGCTTCGCATCATGGGCCAACTCACTTGGCCATCCGAGCAGATCGAAGCTACGCCTCTGGCCGCCGTGTCAGGTTTGAAGCCTAAACTTCACGGCCGATATCCGCGGAGACTTGATCTTCGATGGATCGAGCCATGTATGGCATGACTCTAACTCTGCCACCGGACAGCACCTTGAGGTCAAGACATCTAATCCGGCCCGACCATAGTCCGGAGCCGATCGCTCGGATCGAGGACGGATGGTTGGACACCGCCGGAGCCGCAATCTCCTACGGGCGATGGAGCCAACACTTACCTTGTCCCAGATAAGCCACCACGATTTATTTAACCGACATACTGACATTACGACTCAAGACATCGACGGTATGGACGACGATGCCGGAGACTACCAAGAACCATCGCCATGACACACGGAAGACCACCGCCATACTATTATATACATGGTGGACACCCCAAAAGATGGGGACGGCGAAGAAGCGCGGAGGCCGATTCCTTAGAGAACAGCCCAAGCGCCGACGCCGGGCGCCAGCCTAAATCCCACCACGGCAAGAATGGAGATTCGGCACGTGAGATAATAACACCCGTAAAGTGCCGAAGACAACTCCTCTCCAAAGACGATCCAAGCGCAGGAGGAGGCAAGCAAGCCCTCACGAGAGGGCTAGCATATTAAGAGGTCGAGGATGACAATTACTTACCTCCTCCGGAGACGAGGCAAGCTCGGCGACGACTTAATTGCCGTGCTCGAGGATCCCGTCGAACAAGAGCGCTTTCAGACGCATAATGGCCACGGCAAACAGCCTAAAGAAAAGCAGCAACAGCTTCGCTGATCAAGACCCATCGGCCGATAGATGGACCGAGGTCCTCGCGTCAAGAGTATGAACTCGAACGCCCTCCAAAAGTTACCCAAAACGCAAGTTGCTCTCCGATTAGAGGAGGAAACGATAAACCTGCATCACCAGCAAGACATTACGGCAGACCGACCACCTCGCGGGTCGGACATGAGAGGCGGCAAGCCCTTCACCAAAACCGCACTCGCATCGCCAAAAAGCATGAAGCCACTTGGGAACGCGCCGACTTGCCGGATATATTGAGGACAAGGCAAGACAATCCAGATCTATCTATGGATCACGCGAGCGCCAAGACCCACGACGAACACCCGCCACCGGATACAACCACTCCGCCGCCAAACACAGCATAACGCCTCTCGAGCTACGCCGCGATATCGCCAATACAGAGGCGCCAGACACCCACTATGCTTCACCGATGAAGTAATGGATCATCAAATCCTCAAGGGTTTAAACCCGTTAATATCGAATCCTACGATGGCACAACAGACCCCGCGTTTGGATTGAGGATTATCTCCTCCATATACATATGGTCCGCGCGACGATCTTCACGCCATCAAATATCTCCCGCTGCTCAAAGGACCTAGCTCGGCATTGGCTTAACAGCCTGCCCGCATAGTCAATTGATGTTGGAAGACCGAAGCCGCATTCCTCGACAACTTCTGTGGCACGTATGAGCGACCACCGGACGCATGACCTAAGCCACATAATCCAGCAGCGACGAATCGGCCAGCCATTCTCGACACGGTTCTTAACAAAGAAAATCAAATCGCCGACCGTCCGGATGCAGAGGCACTCGCTGCCTTCAAACATAACATCCGTGATTTAGTGGCTGGCCCGGCACCCAGGACAGAGAAGCCGAATCCATGGCAGCCCTCACATCACTCATGACCCACTTGCAAGCGGGAGAGGATAGCTGGCTAGCTCGCAAGCAACAACCTTAGCAAAAACGCTGGCAGTCCGGATACCAAGGACCGCAATGGCAGGTTGCGCCGAAACAAAAACAAACGCTGCATTAACGGCGATAACAATGAGGATACGATACAGTCAACGCTGGATTCGAGGCTCCAAACCCGTCAACGGAAGAAGCCATTCAAAAGAACCACTCCGCCCGCCCAATTTGGACCGAATACTCGACCGCCTCACAAATACATGGAACTCTCCGAAAGCTAGCTAACCACACCAACAGAGATTGTTGGGTATTCAAGCAGCAGGCAAATTAATCAAAAAAAAAGTGACAAGGCTACACAATGATGATGAGGAAGAGATCGGCCGAACAACAGAGGACAAAAGGGATTCCTCAAGTTCGGACGGTAAACATGATATACAGAACGATATTCCCAAGAGGGAGCGGAAGCATGCACTAAGGGACGATACGCTGATGGAGCCACGCCTAAAATTCAACCCATGGTCCTCTTGCCCGATCACTTTCGATCAAGAGACCATCCGACCAAGATCCGCTTATGGCGGATTCGCCGCATTGGTTTTAGACCCAATCGTCGATGGATTTCACTCACGAGAGTCCTGATGGACGGCGGCAGAGCCTGAACCTGCTTTATCAGACACAGTGCAAGATGGGCATAGACCCTTCAAGGATTAAACCTACAAAGACAACCTTCTAAGGCGCCATACCAGTGTCGAGGCCAATTGTACAGCTCAATTACACCGAAGTGGTCTTCGGATCCCGGATAATTTCCGGCGAGGAGTTAATCTTCGACATAGTCCCGCTCGCAGCGGCTATCATGCTCGCCGGACGAACCGCTGTCAAGAAATTCGACGCGTGCCGCATTATGCATACCTTAAGCTCAAGATGCCAGCCCTCGTGGAGTCATCACGGTCAATGGAAACATCGAACGCCCCTCCGAACGGAGGAACATACAGCGCTCGCGCGTAAGTATTGAGCAGCCTTTTAAGGCATTTCGAGTCCGCCGTTAAACGACCGACATGGCCAAACGCGCCGGAGCAACATCAACCAAGACCACCCGGCACGCTCCGAGCACGCAGAGCAATGCGGCCTCAACCCCAGCCTCGATAATTGTAAGACAAACTCTCCACAGACAGAATTACGCCTGGAGATACCATGGGCATAGGGGAAAGGCACAACCACAATAGACCCAGAGTAGCGGTTGACCACACCAGGGGCCCCAAGTGTGTCGCTTTTTCTTTTATTTCTCTTTTTATAGAACTCTGTCCCGCGGCGAACCGCCAACTCATGATGCAACAGCCAGGAAGGACAAAGGCCGCGACGTAACACTCAGTGTCGCTCCATCACGAGCATTGAATTTGTTAAATGCAACATTCCGCTGCCTACCTCGAGGGAGACGCCTTTAATTCGTCCAATCCTTTGCTTTCCGCACTATTTGTATCATTCCGCACTCATAGCATATCTTCTCGAATAAAATGCAGCACTTTTTTGCCTATAATTGCATATATGTATATATATATATATGTTCATTTACTTACATGTTGCATCCAGACATTTTGGTACGCCAAATACACCAGGGCTTATGTTCTCCGGATTAAGGTGTGATAAAGTCCACACTTTCACAAGTGCGGCACCCCAACTTATAGCATTATATGAATCGGCTCCTCAATCATGTCTTGGGTCAATAGTTGGGTTTTCCGGCTCCCATGTTTGGCACCTTACGCCCGCTCTATCGGCTAAGGTAGCACCGAGAACCATCGCGACAGCCTCCCGTTGAGCCGGGTTGACGCCTGGAGAAAGCTAAACTGACTGTCATGATAAGGTGAGAGACTGTTCGTTGTTCGAGAGGTCCTTTCGGTCCTTAAAGACTCCACGCCTGCCGAGCGAAGTTCGGACAATGTCCGACGAAGGCGGATAGCGCCTCAATTCGTCCTCCGAATACTAGGGGCTTCACCAAATTTAAAATTATAGAATTCTATGGCTAAGTGAGAGTGTTCAAGCACTATAAGTCCGTTGCCTTGTTCGTTGTGTTGAGCGCCTCCCTAGATGGACCCAAAATGGGAACAAGAGTGCTCATGTTTATCCCTAACACCCCAAAGACTGCGGGTATGGGGGCTGAAGCCGCATTTACTTGCCATTTCTCGGATTTAATAAACGGCCGCATAGGTAAGGTAATATTTTAAATTAATAAGCGCTGCTTAGCGATATGAACAAAGTTTTAGCGCACAAGATAACACATTGCTAATTACTCAATAATTACATCCCCGGGCACTCATCCGCAATCTTATGGCACCCTTCAGACAGTCTTATAGTACATTTCGGGCGACGATATTCCTTGCCCGCTGGTGGCGCGTCAATGATTAGCTTCTCCGCATCTAGCTTGCCCCAATGCACCTTTGCGCTGGCAAGGGCCCGACGAGCACCTTCAATACAAAGCGGAGCGCTTGATAACCTCCACCAGGGGCACGATCCAACAACCGCCGCGACGAGGCAAGTAGCTCCTGTGCATGGCCTCTCCAGCCACAACCGGACTACGAGGCCCTTCATGGCCTGCTCAGCCAAGATTAGGAGCTCGACCAGCTGCTTCAGCTGGTCGCTAGGGGCACTGATGGCCGGCCTCAAGATATCGAGACCGTAAGACCTTCTCCGCTGAGCTCCCTCCTCGGCTCGGTAGAATGCGGGCATTAGACACGCCAGAGGCAGATCTGCAAATGCCCCGAGAGCTCCGAATTCGTAAGTAACACGTAATTTACATTCACATGCTTGCTTTGCATGAAAAATGCTTTACCCGCCGCTATCTTCCTCATCAACTCAATCTCCAAGGGACTTATGGGCATCGGCCTTGGCAGTTTTGCACTTTCGAGAGCCGAGGCAAGCTCGACTCTCGAGTCTTTGAGTCACGCCCAAACTCTCATGCTTTTCCGTGAGAGCCCGGAGCTCTTGTGAACCACCGCCACCCGCGCCTCTTGCTTTTCTCTCCCGCCTGCCTGCGGGTCGTGATTATGCTCGTCATGACACGGCCTCCTTCGTGGTCGCCACCTCATTCGTGGCCCCAAGTACCCATGTTATCCTTGTTATTTTTGTTGCAACCTAAATCCTTTTCTCAGAAGGTACAAGTTCAAGGTGGTGTTACTCACCTTCTTTGTCCTGAGCTGTTTCTGGCGCTGCCGAGCTCTTGCTCGACCGCCGAGCTCGTGATCAAAGCACCGACCTCCGCAGCTAGTGCGGCAGAGGTCAAGCAGCGTAGCCTGCAACCCATATTGACATAATTTTTAGCAACCTCACAGATATCTTTTTTAGATCCTCATCCGCTTTTCTTTCCAACACCGAACCGAGCATCAGGGCTACTGTCTATGCGGTATTACATTGCATTATTTTAACTTCTTACTCAAAGCCCGAGAAGGCTACATCGCAGAAGCTTCGTCAGCCCGCCTTAGCGAAGCTGCACTTTTCAATCACCGCACTCATAATAGTGCGGTGTTCTTCTTCGATGGAAGCGCCTGCAGCGATCCAACAAATTGCCCGGGCGCCCGGTTGGACGGAAGCCGCCGCCACGGTCTTGCCATTCCTTCGAAGGCACGGCCGACCCGGAACCACTCGCGGGTTCTGATTTGGAGTCCGCGAAAGTCCGAGAGGACGCCTTTGTGGCGCCCGAGCCTCCTCCTGATGGGTCCTTTTCTGGGATCCCACTCGGCGTGCTCGGTGTCGCGAGGGGTGGAGGCGGTCGGATGGAGTCTACATCCGATGGAGCTAACGACCGCCGATGAAGCGGGAGATCATCATCCGCTAGACTACAGCAGCATGCGGCATCGTAATGACGCTATGTGACGCAGAAAAGAAATTATAAATCATTCAGAACCGGATACTTACGATCTCGCCAAGGCCTGGCCCTTGAAGGCCATTCTTCTCGCCAACGTTGATGTTGGCGGAGCTGTCCGGGAATAGTCCTTCCCTCTTGACCCTTCGCCCCCCCCGCTGGGGAAGCCTTCCTCTCTCTCCTCCTCCGAGAGAGTCCTCTTCTCCTCCTCATTTTCGGGAGGAGTCCACCCGAGTCGCCGGACATCGAAAACGGGCACTCTTTCGAGCACCCGTGGCCTCCTTCTTGGTTTTCTTCTCCGCACCATGTGCGGTGCCGAACCAGCAGCCCCGCTAGACGGGCGCTCATCGGATTTTTTGGCATAGGAGCCGACAGATAATCTGTTCCGCCTTTCCTCATCTAGTCCTGTCAAAGGAAAAGGGAAATTAAAACCCGATAGAGTCAAACTATGAAAAGCAAGTGTCCCGTAAAGGGTAGAATCACTTACCTCGCTGGCTTGGCGCTGGCAGGCGAAATCATGATTTTCAACAAGGATGCGGGGCTACGGCGCCTTTGAACAGCACCTCCAGCGCCAGACGTCAGGTCAAGAGCTTGCTCAGCGCCTGTGCTGTTCTCGATCGAACTCCCACAGATTGAATGCCCGCCTTGGCATGGGAGAATCCGCGACGAGCATGACTCGACCACATTAACCAGCCCGAGCTTCTTCACCAGCTTCTCGATACAGCTTGGAGTCCCGCTGCCTCCTCCGAACTACCCCACGCAAGCCCTTCTTTCCAGAGGTGAGCTGCGGGAATACCAGATCTGAACTCGGGGCCGCCGCCCATGTGGGTCGCGCTGCTCGGTGATGTAGAACCACCCCGACCGCCACCCTTGACGGATTCCACGAAGGCCCTTCAACCAAGGACATTGGGCCTCTTGCCCAACATGGCGCCCAAGACTCGCTTGAGTACCTCTTCACTACCTTCGCTTGACATTGAAGGTCTTGGGCCAAGTCGGGCGGGCCGGATGCAGAGGAAGGTTTCGCACACCACGATAAACGCCGAGATGTTGAGGATGAAGTTCGCGCCAGATCATGGATATCCAGGCCGTAGTAGAACATGAGCCCCTGGACAAAGGGGTGAAGTGGAAAGCCCAGTCCATGGAGGAAGTGGGGAAGAAAGACGACCCTCTCATGGGGCCTGGGGTGGGATGAGCTGCCTCGTCGGCAGCCAGTGCGCGATGTCGCCGGAGAGGTATCCGCGCCGCTGAGTTTGGCGATGTGCTCCTCCTTAACGGTGGAGGCCAACCATTTACCTCCCGCCCGACATGGTCGGAGAAGAGACGAGATGCGCGAACTTGGGCGCTGGATCTCGAAAAGCGCGGAGATGGATAAGCAAAGGAGGAAGAAGGCGAGGTGAGAAGGTGAACTTATCCTTATATGGGCGGGCGAAGTCTACATCCCCACCGCCTGGTAAAACTCGCTATCCCCAAGCGCCACCATCAATGGCGCGTTGGGTTACCCACGTCCGTATTGATGAGAATCCGGATTAAGGGCAAACACGATCTCCGCTCGACAAGACGTGTTAAGGAAACCGCCGCTAAATGCGCTTGAGGTGGTAAAGTAAAAGACAATTCAAGTAATGGCTTGGTAGTGGTGTGACGCCATGCCACAAAAACGCCAAGAGATTGAACTTGTGTATATATTATTATTCTCTACGGTGGAATGTGGAATTTATTTTGCAGAGCCGACACTATCCTGGTGTTCACAATCTTCTATCATTTGAGGAGGAACCCGCCTTTGCAATGCCAAGCAATATACGCTACCGGACTTATCGCCATTGAAGCCTGGTTCAGGGCTACCGAGGAGTCCTGATTAGGGGTGTCCGGATAGCGGACTACCATCATCATCGAACTATCATCCGCCGGACTATCATCATCGACCGGACTCCAAGACTATGAAGATAGAAGATTGAAGACTTCTCCCGTGTCCGGATGGGACTTTCCTTGGCGTGGAAGGCAAGCTTGGCGACACGGATATGTAGATCTCCTACCATTGTAACCGACTCTATGTAACCCTAGCCCTCTCCGTGTCTATATAAACCGGATGGCTCTAGTCCGTAGGACACAACATCAACAACCCATACAATCATACCATAGGCTAGCTTCTAGGGTTTAGCCTCCTTGATCTCGTGGTAGATCCACTCTTGTAAACATCCACAATATCAATATCAATCAAGCAGGACGTAGGGTTTTACCTCCATCAAGAGGGCCCGAACCTGGGTAAAACATCGTGTCCCTTGTCTCCTGTTACCATCCGCCTAGATGCACAGTTCGGGACCCCCTACCCGAGATCCGCCGGTTTTGACACCGACACTCGGCGTACCGCAGAACGGAGTAAACGGCCTTGTGTTTTACTGGCCACGTTCTAAACAGGATCCTATTCATCGGGAGGGGTCTGGCGTACCATAAAACGGAGGAAACGGACCTCCTACGGTCGAAACGGGGGTCCTGTTGATCGGGAGGGGTGTGGCGTACCGCAAAACGGAGGAAATGAACTTGTGTTGGAGCGCTACAGTCGAAACGGTGGTCCTATTCATCGGGAGGGGTGTGGCATACCGCAAAACGGGACTCCACGGGATACTGTTCATCTCCACCGTCGACCCCCTCCAGCCTCCACAGGCTACTGTTCATCCACCGTCGACCTCCTCCAGCCTCCACCTGCGATCGCTCATCCACGGCCCTGTTCATCCAGCCTCCACCGTGCACTACTCCACCGCTACTGTTCAACCAGCCCTCTCCACGGGCTCCTCGCTCAACCACCCTCCATGGGGTACTGCTCATCCAGCCCTCCACGGGTGGTCCTGTTCATCCAGCCTCCACGAGGTCCTGTTCATCCAGCCCCAACCAGCTCGACCGATCGGGGTCCTGCTTCATCCAGAGGCAACACCACGGGTCCTGTTCATCCACCCCACCGAACTATTCATCCAACCCCCCCCAAAGAACGGTCACTGCTCATCCAGAGGCAGCATCGATCGGCTTCAGTTAGTAGCAGTAGCGAAGGAATCGCTTGATCGGGTTCAGTTAACAGCCATCGATCGATCGCTCAGGTTCAGTAACGCGTAGCCTGTAGTGCAATCGCTCGGGTTCAGTTAGAGCCCAACGCCTCGCTCGGGTTCAGTTAGAGCCCAACGCCTCTGTAGCATCCCAAAATTCTAAATTTTGAAATGTTATAATAATTAAAATATATGATTGTTTGATTGATTGCTGAGTGATCGATTGCGTGAAATTGATTGGAATTTTAAACTTTTGAAGTTTTGTTGAGAGGGAATATTTGAATTTGGAAATATTTCAAACTTCATGCCATTCAATGATCCTCATGATTTCTTCAATGAAAGAGAGTGGAAGTAAAGAAAATTTCATTTTGATTTTGTCATTTTAAATTTTGTTTTTAACTCAAAGTGGCATTTGAGTTTTATTCAAAACTTTTCTCGACAAAGAAAACTTTAACAAAAGTGTTGAGAGGGAGTAACATGACACCCCAAAAATGTTGGAATAAATTTTCCATAGAGTTTTGAGAGTCATTTTGATTTTTGTTTGAATTTAAAAAATGAATTTTCAAAAGTATTTTATTTGCCCTGCAAACTATCCCATTAAGTTGGGCTTATTTTTCTAATCATTTTGATATATAATACTCCTATATTTTATTTTCATTTTATTTCCTAAAATGATTCTTCTTCGAGGTTATTAAAAAAGGAAGGTATTGTTTTTTGGGCCAAATCCGCCCGATCCGATGAATCATCTCTTTCCTCCCGACGAGATGCTCCAGATCTCCAGCCACCGCCGAGCATCGCTGAATCGTGGGATTCACGAAATCCCTTGCCCTCCTCCAAACCTACCTGCCCCTATAAATGGCCATCTCCCGCACTCCATTTCCCTAGTCCCTCCTCTCCTCACCCCACGCCACCCACCACCGGAGTTTGCCGGACCACCGCCATTGCCGCCTGCCCCTTCACCTCCGCCATCCCCGCCACCCACAGACCCCACCAGCCGCCTCCGCCTCGCCTCCGCCGCCTCGACCATTCCTTCCCGACGCCAGAGGGCCACCAAGGGCGCCGCGAGCACCACCAGAACCCCATCATCGAACTGCTACAAGAATCCTGACCCATTTTTTTTTTCGTTCTGTTTTAAAACAGAATAGTTTAAATATTTTAAAATCCATAGTTAATTATCTACGAGGTATTTTTGAGTGATTCCAACTTCCTTGGATCACAAATTTTATGAAGTTTCTGTTAGTTCAATTTTATTTCACATTTGAGCAGTTTAAATTTGTGTTTGATGAATTTTCTCAAATCACTAGATTTGAGCTATTTTGAGTTAGGAATATTATTTTGACCGATTCTTTTGCTCCTGGTCTCTAGGACCTTTGTTTATCCAGTAGTATTTAGTATTTTATTTTAGGTTAATTTAAATTAGGTTTTTAGCAAAACAGTACTGTTTTATTATTAGTTCTGTTTTAGCTTTTTCTTTACTGTTTTTATTAGTTTTAAATTATTTCTTTTTGTCACTTTTGACAAAATTAGTTGTGTTTCTGTTAGACAACAGGAGAAAATTTATTTTTATTTTAAAAATTTATTTTCCTTAGTTTTGTATGAAACCTTCTATAGGTCATAGTTAGAGTTTTATAAAAGCCTTTTATTTGTTTCTTTTTGCAAATAAAATTTTATGAAAAATACTTTATGTTAACTTAGTTGTTTTACTTTTTATTTTCTGTTAAATTATTAGTTTAGTGTTTTAATTGCTATTAAGTTTTTTTACTTAGGGCAAAACTATGTTAGATGCTTGTAGCAAAGTCATAGATTTTCGTTAGTAGTTTTTCTTTCTAGTTTTATTTGAAGCTTCTTTGGACTTTGTTGGAGTTTTATTATTGAGTTTTTTTAATTGTTATTTTGAGTGTTAGTATTGCTTGCTAGAATGGTTGCTTATGTGAATGCTATGTTTGACTTGTATAGATTTTCTTCGGAGAGTGACGAATAGTTCTATCAAATTTTGTGAGAGTGTTGTTATCTTCATCAACGTACCAGGCAAGTTCACTTTGACCATGTTTTTCATACCTATGTATTTTATTGCATCTAGTGTCATCTTCGCAACAATCCCTCCAGTAGTGATATTGAATCCTTGTAGTTCAAGTAGTATGCAGGAGGTAGGAACCCATCAACCTGTTACCAAGCCCGGACGTTATTTATTTTAATGCTACGCTATAGTAGACGGGTTGGTATGAGTGCTCGAGAGTGGTGTGAAAAGGACTCCACGCCAATGACGATAACTCCATGATGGCATCTGCAAGGATCTGCATCTTCAAGGCCTCAAGACTTCAAGACTCGAGACAAGAATTCAATACACACCACTGGGTGAAGGACGGTTGACGGAACCCTGAGAAACCAGTGGTTGGCCGGATGCATGGAGAAGCGCCATGACATCTTGCGGAAAGCTTCACCAGCACTCAAAGAGACGGAAGAATACTTCATGCCCGGAAGCTTACCTGCGCAACCGCAAGTCACTATGGGCTCGCTTGGTTGACCTTAGTTGTGACTCGACTAGGACGGTGCTAGCAGATGTAGAACTACGGTAGGATTGGATGAGCACCGACAAAGGGTCGTGGAACTCTTCGAAGACCATGTTTCGTCGTCTTGTTCTCAAACACTCAAGTGCGAGAACGTAAAAGAGGGATCGAATCTTGTGGGTAAAGTGTACAAACCTCTGCAGAGGGTTAAAACCTAATCGATTAGCCGTGTCCCCTGTTACGGACAATTTGAGCATCCGGACTTGGATCTATCTCGAACTCTCAACACCGGATTGATAACTTAATTGTGGGCAACTTATGATGATTTTGGGCTATGAGACATCGGTTGGCGGAACCATGTCATGATAGAAAACTCCATAGTACAGACTTCATTTATTCCTTTGATGTAGGGAAAATAAATCAGCTTTTACGCAAACAAAACTCGCATAACGAGCCACAAAGCCATATTGCATATATTATAGTTTTATCATCTGTTTTCATGTTGTGATCTTGCCGCATTCAATGTATCGACTTACACGGCTGCAACGTATCATGTTGCGTATACTTTCTTCCGACGAGTAAGAGTACAGACAGGTTACGGCTCACACTCAACCTGCCAATGGTGTTTATGGACTCCATACCGACTATTTGTTTCACTGTGACTTATGAGGTATATATCAGTTTTACGTTATTTATACATGTGATTGCACTTTGATATATACATTGATGTACTGCGTGTGCAAAGATACGATCCGTGGATGTCACGTAAACACGAGGCTTGACCGCTCGAGGTCGGGTCGCCATGATAGTACAGGTTACGGTCACACTCAACATGCCGATGGCGTTGATGGGACTCCATACCGACTATTTGTTTCATGTGACTTATGAGGTATATATCAGTTTTACGTTATTTATACATGTGATTGCACTTTGATATATACATTGATGTACTGTAAAGTAGCATACCGATCCAGGATGGCACAAACACGTAGGCTTGACCGTCTCGAGGTCGGGTCGCCATGATATGGTATCGAGCACATGTTGACTGTGAGGACGGACCCTAGGAAATGACTTAGTAATATGAAGACCCCAACAGAACGACCTTTGTTTTTGTTACTACTCGTAACACCTGATTCCTTTTATCAACCTTCCTTATTTCAAACTATAGATGGAGAGCTACATTCGAACAAAAGAGAACACTACGAGAAGGTTCTTGGAGGCCCTTCCTTGTGGAGCTAGTTAGGCTGCAAGTTACCGATACCGAGATCAAGGCAACCGAGAGGACGCCTAGATCATGGGGAGTCAAGACCCAAGTTTTGGGCCGAATGAAGACCCCAAGATCTGCAGACATCAGCTTCGCACCATAAATGGTGATCGTGATATGGGCATCAACACTGCCGTCCATGATGCTATTGCACGCTTATGCTATCGTCATCGTGCTGCACTAAACCCACACTTCTTTGGAAGGATTGGATGGTAGAAATTTGATGGAGCAACTATTGCCTTGACGGAAGTGCAAAAGATGAAGTTCTCCCCACTGTTAGTGTACAATCAGGATCTAGAACAATACATCAATAATCTTCAGATGGACCTCCTGGAAGCCCTATTTGACAACGAAGCACTACGAGAAGAGGTTGAGACTCAGAGACTGAAGGTAGACAACCTGGAGGAGGAGAACCTCGAGATCCCGAGAATGCGCCAGAACTGAAAAGCAGCAGGACCATGTCTCATGCCAAGGACGTTGAGATCCGTAAGCTCAAGGAACAACTTCAGACATACAGGTCGTCACAAGAAACTCCGTGACGACAGGAAAATCTAGCGAAAAATTGGAGGAGATCAAGTCCACATGTAAGAAGCCCCTGGGGACAATGATCAAGTTCCCGTAAATTAGCTTAGTAGTAGCCCACCATGAGAGAAATAAAGATGAACGCTTTCGATTTAAGTATCCACCATACCAACTTATGTGGGTGGCGATACTATAGAATTGATTGAATAAATGAATGCTTGGTTGCTATTATTTTCTGTGTTTATTGAATGGTTGGATAGATGCGATATTCGTAGGCTTGTTATGTCAACATTGAGAGACGTAAGTTACGGAAGAATGGTAGAAGGCCTTCATATGGGAAAAGCATCAGGAATTGGAAACTCCCGAGCATTGAAGACCTAAAGAAATGAGGACTTAGAAACGAAACCATAGTAGAACGGCCCATTACAAACGGTACTTTTGAGCTAGGATTCTTTTGTTGATGGGTGGGTATTTGCTTTCTCTTTCTATCTCAACCAGACCCCGAAATCTTGAACCCATGGACAACTGAACACCAAACTTTTCTGGAGACAATTGCAATTTCCCCATGGGGATACATTCCTTGTTCTGAGCACCCCTCTTATCCTACTAATGCAGATGACAACCCTTTATGAGTCTTTCCTTAAGGGCCCTGAAATGATCATGACCCTGACAAGTGATCATGATTACCCGAAGATCCTGAAGGACATGATGAAGCATATTCACCTTGAAGGAGATGCAGTCTACAAAGGCTACCCCTTCATGCAAAAGGGAGTGGAACTTTGGTATGTGGAGGTACACCTCCACCGTATGAAAGGAGTTTGCCCAAAGACGATGGGGCAGTACTTTTTCATCTCACGTGTACCACAAGCAACTTTCTTCGACGCTGTTCGTGAAGCAGCCATGGAAGCCATACGCCAGATCGGAGAAATACTTGAAGCAAGACTTCGTTATACTCAGGAATACCTAAGAGAAGTGCATGCAGAGATGATGGAGATGAAGCTCAAGGCCACCACGATGAAACAGAAGATTGAAGATTTCAAGCTGCATGTCGCACAATTCCAAAGTGGATCAAGAATCCTCAAGGAGGAAAATGAATAAAGTTGAAGTAATGTCCACCATACCGAAGCCATGTGGGTGGCAACATTTGTAATAAACTTTTGGAATTTGGATTTACTAAAAATGGTTAAGGATGTAATAAAAGATTGATATGAAAATAATGGGATTTATGGATAAACTAGTGCATTTTTTTGGTGTCGAGTAATTCGAAAGCCATAGGATCAATGAAGAAAGAAATGTGTTATTCATGACGGTCCATAGAAGGAAGCTGGAAAAATAAGTTGGAGTTTTGTATGATCGTCACCACAAGGGTATGAAGGAAGAAGTACTATTGGATTTACAGGAGATGTAATGTTGAATATGGAATGATAATCCTCGGAAGGATGAGTTAAACTTGTACAAGAGTTGAAGTGGGCCATAACCCATGTGCCCAGGAGTTAATAAGAAGCAAGCACACTCTTGTCAGAGGAACATATTTCGAAGAAAACTATGAGTTTAATCATCCGACATTTTTAGGAGGATACGAAAACCCGAGGGTTGTGAACAAACATTAGATGTCTTGTTCAGCTTGCAGAAACCATGGATTTATTCGAACTCAGTTCGTCGACAAGGGAAATTCTGCAATGCTTGTGAGTATGACCAGTGTTAGAATACGTGATTCAATGTCTGCATAGTTAGTAATGGTTCAAGTACGGGATGGATTGGCCCCCATACCGGAGACTTCTATCATGAACTATCATATGTTGATGGAAAATCAGAGAGCCTTGAAAACCTTAGAAGAGTGTCGACACGTCAAGCCATAAAACCATAGAATGGTAGGACGATGGAACCCTTTACAGCAACTGCTGCAATCGAGGTTATACGGTGAGATTTAAACTAGGCCCATTTCCTGCAGGAGAAACCATTAATTGTTGACCACCACGAGAATATCGAATAGTTGATTAGAGTTGGCGATGCACTGCCACTCGAAGACCCAGTCTCGAAGGAACTCACCATGAATGAAAGGACTCGAGATTGGAGGAAAAGGTTATACCTCTACCGAAAGAGCCTCAAGAAAGAGTTATCCCTGAGCGACAATCACAACCCAAAGGGATGGAGTACCTGAGTTCTGTTGGAACCATAACCCTGCTTTTAAGTGTGGTAGCACACTAGACCATTCCGATCGATGGATTTGCTGGAAGACCTCCAAACTCTAACCTTTTCTTGCTAGCCTCTTCGAATCTCGAGGATGAGATTCATTTTAAGTGTGGTAGTTTGTAACATCCCAAAATTCTAAATTTTGAAATGTTATAATAATTAAAATATATGATTGTTTGATTGATTTTGAGTGATCGATTATGTGAAATTGATTGGAATTTTAAACTTTTGAAGTTTTGTTGAGAGGAATATTTGAATTTGGAAATATTTCAAACTTCATGCCACTCAATGATCCTCATGATTTCTTCAATGAAAGAGAGGGAAGTAAAGAAAATTTTCATTTTGAATTTATCATTTTAAATTTTGTTTTTAACTCAAAGTGGCATTTGAGTTTTATTCAAAACTTTTCGACAAAGAACACTTTAACAAAAGTGTTGAGAGGGAGTAACATGACACCCCAAAAATGTTGGAATAAATTTTCCATAGAGGTTTGAGAGTCATTTTGATTTTCGTTAGAATTTAAAAAATGATTTTTCAAAAGTATTTTATTTGCCTGCAAACTATCCCATTAAATTGGGCTTATTTTTCTGATCATTTTGATATATAATACTCTATATTTTATTTTCATTTTATTTCCTAAAATGATTCTTCTTCGTGGTTATTAAAAAAAGGAAGGTATTGTTTTTTGGGGCCAACCGCCCGATCCGCATCAATCATCTCTTTCCTCCCGACGAGATGCTCCAGATCTCCACCACCGCCGAGCATCGCTGAATCGCGGGATTCACGAAATCCCTTGCCCCTCCTCCAAACCTACCTGCCCCCTATAAATGGCCATCTCCCGCACCCATTTCCCCTAGTCCCTCCTCTCCTCACCCCACGCCGCCGCACCTCGCCGGAGTTCGCCAGACCACCGCCGCCGCCGCCTGCCCCGCCACCTCCCGCCATCCCCGCCACCCACAGACTCCCATCAGCGCTCCGCCCGCCTGCCGCCTCGACCATCCCTTCCCGACGCCGAGGGCCACCGGAGGACGCCGCCGAGCTCCACCAACCCCATCATCGGAACTGCTACAAGAATCCTGACCTACTTTTTTTTCGTTTTGTTTTAAAACAGAATAGTTTCAATCTTGTAAAATCCATAGTTAATTATCTACGAGGTATTTTTGAGTGATTCCAACTGCCTTGGATCACAAATTTTATGAAGTTTCTGTTAGTTCAATTTTATTTCACATTTGAGCAGTTTTAATTTGTGTTTAGATGAATTTGCTCAAATCACTAGATTTGAGCTATTTTGAGTTAGGAATATTATTTTGACCGATTCTTTTTGCTCCTTGTCTCTAGGACCTTTGTTTATCCAGTAGTATTTAGTATTTTATTTATAGGTTAATTTAAATTAGGTTTTAGCAAAACAATACTGTTTTATTATTAGTTCTGTTTTAGCTTTTTCTTTACTGTTTTTATTAGTTTTAAATTATTTCTTTTTGTCACTTTTGACAAAATTAGTTGTGTTTCTGTTAGACAACAGGAGAAAAATTTATTTTTATTTTAAAAAATTTATTTTCCTTAGTTTTGTATGAAACCTTCTATAGGTCATAGTTAGAGTTTTATAAAAGCTTTTTATTTGTTTCTTTTTGCAAATAAAATTTTATGAAAAAATACTTTCTGTTAACTTAGTTGTTTTACTTTTTATTTTCTGTTAAATTATTAGTTTAGTGTTTTAATTGCTGTTAAGTTTTTTTTACTTAGGGCAAAACTTTGTTAGATGCTTGTTGCAAAGTCATAGATTTTCGTTAGTAGGTTTTCTTTATAGTTTTATTTGAAGCTTCTTTGGACTTTGTTGGAGTTTTATTATTGAGTTTTTAATTGTTATTTTGAGTGTTAGTATTGCTTGCTAGAATGATTGCTTATGTGAATGCTATGTTTGACTTGTATAGATTTTCTTCGGAGAGTGACGAAATAGTTCTATCAAATTTTGTGAGAGTGTTGTTATCTTCATCAACGTACCAGGCAAGTTCACTTTGATCATGCTTTCATACCTATGTTTTTATTGCATTTAGTGGCATCTTTGCAACAACTCTCCAAGGAGTGATACTGAATTCTTGTAGTTGAGTAGTATGCATGAGGTAGGAACCCATCACCCTGTTACCAAGCCCGGACGCCATTTATTTTAATGCGACGCTATAGTAGACGGGTTGGTATGAGTGCTCGAGAGTGGTGTGAAGAAGGACTCTACGTCAATGACGATAACTCCATGATGGCATCTGCAAGGACTGCATTTTCAAGGCCTCAAGACTTCAAGACTCGAGACAAGAATTCAATACACACTACGGGTGAAGGATTTATTGACGGCACCATGGAGAAACCAGTGGTTGGTCGATGCATTGAGAAGCGCCATGACATCTTGCGGAAAGCTTCACCAGACTCAAAGAGACGGAAGAATACTTCATGCCCGAAGCTTACCTGTGCAACCGCAAGTCACTATGGGCTCGCTTGGTTGACCTTAGTTGTGACTCGACTAGGACGGTGCTAGCAGGTGTAGAACCACAGAGGATTGGATGAGCACCGGACAAAGGGTCGTGGAACTCTTCGAAGACCATGTTTTGTCGTCTTGTTCTCAAACACCTGAAGTGCGAGAACGTAAAAGAGGGATCGAATCTTGCGGGTAAAGTGTACAAACTCCCCGCAGAGGGTTAAAACCTAATCGATTAGCCGTGTCCCTGTGGATGTATACATTGATGTACTGTGTGCAAAGATACCGATCCAGTGGATGGCACAGAAAACACGAGGCTTGACCGCCCGAGGTCGGTCGCACAGCCTCATACCCATGCGCATGCGTATGAGAGAAACATGCATCGCTTCAGCCCGACCACCCACCGCACCCGAGAACAGCCCGATATTTTCCTCGCCGCTACTTCTACCACGGTTTTTCCGTCATGGACGGCCCAAAGAATGTCATACAACCGTGTCTCCGCCCGCCCAGACCAAAATCCATTTTTCTGTCATGATTTTTGTCATGGAAGTAGGAGCCCACCACATCTATGATGATACCGGTTTTGTCACAATTATCGCCATAGAAGTGTCATATGTATGATGTAAAAATTTCGCTCGCCCAAAATGTCACGGATGAATCTTTTTTGTAGTGTGTTGGGATGATCGTGAGGATGATCGCTCATTTTGTGATATGGTCACGAGGTGATCGTGGTGGATGTTTTGATCACGAGATGATCATGTGGATCACGAGGTGATCGAGATGGTATATTGCTTGGCGGGATAGCCAAGAGTGAGATGGTTATTGAGATTGAGATGTTGGATTATCAGCATTGTAGTAGTTTTATTTCATGCTTAGTAGATGCTTTCAGATCATAGTAGTTGTTAAATTAATTAACCTTTTTAATGCTATGTTGTTGTTTTGCCTTGATGCTTTTGGTTGTTGTGAGCTTGCAAGTACATTCAATGTAATCGACCGGCGGTCATGCCATATTGCGGTGATGCGTGATTGATTGTTTGTTGAGGTTTTCGCTCGTGGCGAAGCTAGATCGTGTCCCAGCCAAAGTCCCTACGGAGTGGAGTTCACCACCTTCGTCGTTATTCCGCTATCGCGAGTCGCTCCGCTGCTAGCATAGAGCAAGTGTAGTATCGCAGCGTAGTGTCGCCATGCTGATGTGATCCTTGTAACATCAGATCCTTGTATCATTATCCTTTATAATAAAAGCAGATTTGTTCTATGCCAACCAGGTCGTATTCCGTAAGACTTCTCCTTGATCTCCGGGTGGAATACGGGGCATTCCGGTCTCTCTGAGCCGGGGTGTCACAGGGCTTGGTATCAGAGCAAGTCTGGCTGTAGGACGGCCTAGTCAGCGCGAGCGGTAGTAATCAGTAGTATAGAGTCTGCCTTGTTTGCTGCATTTGGTTGCTGCATTTGGTTGTTCCGTAGCATGCATATAGCCTTAGTATTTCTGCTAACGATTTAATCTGGTGATTGTGGATGGCATCGGATCCTGATCCACTACAACTTAGCCTCTGCATTCCTCTTGTTTCCTTTTTCCTTCGGCGTCTGGTGTCATGTCCGTCCCAGCAGAGTGACACCAAGTGATCCGAACACTGTTTTCAGGAACGGTGCTCAGGTATCACACCGGTCTCGTCCTTCCAGCTATCCCTATTGTGTCGGTGGTAGACATGCTTCTATCCCGGATCATGCCTTTTATCTTGTCGTGTTGGGAACCCTTAATGATCTTAGTCATAAAAAATAAAGGGCAATGCCAGCAGACTCAGTTTTCCCCGCTATCCTATTCTTTGGACGAGTACGGATCCCTTCTGTCCGCTTGATAATAATGTGGTCGCAACATTCGTGTCCTGCTACATGGTTACTGAGTATGTCCTCGCCTCTGAGCTACACAAGGTTGTTACCTTGCTAGGCCAGCACTTGGTGTAGCGCAGTTTAGACCAACTTTTCCACACATTGTTTCGCCTTCGTGCACGCCGCCACAACATGCTAGATCATATTACCGGAGTTTCCACGAGATTTGTCTGCCTAAGTAGGCGAGCATATTGTGTGAATATCAGTATATGTGGTATTGCTTGTGTATGATTTGTATGCCTTTTTATTCCTTGGTTTGGTTGAGTGGTTTCGCTTGCTTTTTTTGGGCCCGGTGTTACATTATTTTTCCCTATAAGAGTTGCTCGTCAACCGACAATCGAACTCAAAGAAGCAGCAAGGATATAAAAGATATGGAAGCTTGACAATATGGCACTCTCGCTTGATCTGCATTATGTTGGGAATATCTGCCGGTATATAAACGGTGTCACTAATCGAATATCAATAGCAAGTCCGCATTTGTTATGCTCCTTTGCAGCAATAATGATCAAACCAGCAGGAAGATGAGGCAAGCACAATATCATTGGTACATTTCGATACATGGTATTATTCAGATACAATGTCCTGCTTCAGCTATGAATAAAATTGAACTAGGCTATATTCCGGAGGAAAGCCAAATGTGCTATGATCAAATAATATTTTATCATGCAAGTAACGAGACACAAAATATTATGGGTGAGTGTATGGTTTTTCAGTCCGCATATCACAAGATGAAAAGTTGGATATGAGAAACTCAGTCCTCTTCCACACACTATCGGAAGAAGCTTATGATGCAAGACTCCTAAATTTTCCTCAATGCGATATATGGACATATTCTGGTTCAAGATACCGAGTCTTCCAATGCAAGATACCTCGGTACAGACTTCTAATGTAAGGGATGAATCTTCTCAATAGGCAATCGACGGAAAGTTTCTCGACACGGAACCCAAGCTTCTCCAAAGACAATACTCAGGTCAAGTCATTCAGAGGCTATCGAGACTTCTTGTCCACGCTACCTGTGCAAAAGCTTCGAAGAAGCTAACGAGTCTTCCTCAAGAAGCTACTTGGATGGCTTCTCTCATAAAGCCAATCAGTCCACGCCGGTACCACACTATTGCACCACCCTCGAGATTATACAAAGGAGTTGGCAGATATGGCAGTTCATCTCAAGAACCAGATCAACAACATTTTGTCAAGTACAAATCAGTCAAGGCATATGTCCGCTTGTAAATCAAGTGTTCGGCAACATATTTTTTCATCTATACGGTGAGAATGTATCCTCGGACATGCAAGTCACTCATTCAAGAATACAACTATGATCAAGCGGAATTTACATAAGGAAGGTAAGTATTCAACAAAACCTCATGAGTCATGCCCAATAAAGATAAGCAAAGATCTACATCTCATGTGGTCTAAGAACCGACGACAGCCAAGGCCAATAATGCAGCATCAACAGTCTGGGCAACGACTTCCGAGGACATTATCCTAGCACCTGACAACGAAATCTCATGAAACCTTGTCACCCTCTTGTATGGTTGGCCTCAGCAACGAGCTTCGTACAACTACAAGCCCCGAGTATATGTCATATGTGCACGGACCCAGGTCAGAAAACAAGCAGAAGTAATGATGCCATAAAGATTGCACTACCCACATTTATGGAGGCACGAAGAATCAAAGACATATGTGGACAATATATTGCAGTAAGATACCCTGACAAAGAAAATCATCTACAGAACGAGAGACCCAAAGCAAAGGTATGATGGTTTTGCGGCCAGCAGGAACCAGATACCCAAGACAGTTGGATGCCAATATTCCATATGGATCCACAACGGAATACCCTCGGAGATCCAAGATTTCCTCCGCAGTTTGATGTCGACAACCGTGTCAAAACATCCCACGGTCTATTGCCACAGATGGGTATACCGACAACATGGATGATCCAAAAGCCAAAACTTCTCAAATCAGGTATACTCCCGCAAATTGGAGTGCAGGGACAATCTGTCAGGAAAAGCATTTTCCCATCGGCATCTCTGTTAGGCTAGTCCCAAAGCCTGAGGTATGTTACATATACAAGCCCATACTCCGTTAATTATATTGCCCGTGACTGAAGGCAGTCGGATCTTTGGTAAATATCTCCTGCTCAAGCCAAAGTAGTGAATCGAAGGAGTCACTATCATCAAGTAGGCAATCAGATCTCGCTGTAAGAATGGGCATGATTCTCAAGATCGCTTTGCACCTGTAAGACATGCATTTGTTTGGACAACCCAAGGACCTAACTAAAGAGGTTTTCATGTCCAAAGGAAAATGTATGCTCAAACCCTTGGATATCACCGACATATATGAAAGTATCAACATCAGTCTAAGGATCTGGTATATGAGCAAAAAGGTAAGCAGATTTTACGAAATTCTTGAGGGAACAACATATAAAGGAAATGGATACCTGAGTTGGAAACGGTGTCCTCAAGTCATACTTGTTCCCTGAGCAAACAAATCTCGAGGATGTGATTTCTTTAAGGGGGGAAGGTTTGTAACACCCTGGTTTTTGGCCCTTCCTTTTTATCTTTTTATTTATTTGGTTTTTGCTCTGATTTTCTTTTTGAATCAGTTCTATGGACTTGAAACCTGGGAGATGTTCATTTCTTCTTCTCCCAGTTGGCTCATCATCCTCAAACTCCTTCCAAGGTCATGTCATTTTCATTCTAGCACATCTCACAAAATCTTTTCTTGGGAATATTCCTTTTTCCTATTAAAGGAATAACCCTGTCTGACCTAGGTTGTGAAACAACCTATATCTCTGCCTCTCCAAAAATTCGCAAATAATTCTCATAATTTATTTGGGTCATATGTTGCTCAAATATGCCCAAACATTTCCCTTGCCAGTTCAAAGATATTCCTCCAATATGCATTCTTCTATTTTGCCCTAAATGGCATTTTGTGAAGGAAGTTCCATTTATCTTATCTTTTTGACCCAAACTTTTTGGTCATTATTTTATGTCCAAATCATGGCCTCATGCCAAAATTCAACTTCATTTGCCTAGCCAAACTTCCTCAGTGATTTTTCAAAGTTTCTGTCAAACAGAAGCCATTGTGAAGGAAGTATCTGAAGGAAATATGCCCTAGAGTCAATAATAAAGTTATTATTTATTTCCTTATATCATGATAAATGTTTATTATTCGTTCTAGGATTGTATTAACCGGAAACATAATACATGTGTGAATACATAGACAAACAGAGTGTCACTAGTATGCCTCTACTTGACTAGCTTGTTAATCAAAGATGGTTATGTTTCCTAACCATAGACATGTGTTTTCATTTGATTAACGGGATCACATCCTTAGGAGAATGATGTGATTGACATGACCCCATCCGTTAGCTTAGCACACGGATCATTTAGTATATTGCTATTGCTTTCTTCATGACTTATACATGTTCCTATGACTATGAGATTATGCAACTCCCGTTTACCGGAGGAACACATTGTGTGCTACCAAACGTCATAGCGTGAATCGGGTGATTATAAAGGAGCTCTACAGGTGTCTCCAAAGGTACATGTTGGGTTGGCGATTTCGAGATTAGATTTGTCACTCCGATTGCTCGGAGAGGTATATCTGGCCCTCCCGTAATGCACATCACTTAAGTTGCCAGAAGCATTGCAACTAATGAGTTAGTTGTGAGATGATGTATTACGGAACGAGTAAAGAGACTTGCTGGTAGCGAGATTAAACTAGGTATTGAGATACCGACGATCGAATCTCGCAAGTAACATACCGATGACAAAGGGAACAACGATGTTATTATGCGGTCTGACCGATAAAGATCTTCGAGAATATGGGAGCCAATATGTCCAGGTTCTGTTATTGGTTATTGACCGAGACGGTCTCGGTCATGTCTACATTGTTCTCGAACCCGAGGGTCCGCACGCTTAACGCTACAATGACGGTTTCATTATGAGTTTATATATTTTGATGTACCAAGGTTGTTCGAGTCCCGGATGTGATCATGGATATGACGAGGAGTCTCGAAATGGTCGAGACATAAAGATTGACATATTGGAAGCCTATGTTTGGACATCGAAGTGTTCCGGTGAAATCGGCATTTTACCGAGTATCGAGGTTACCGAACCCCCTGTAACTTAATGGGCCTTAATGGGCCTAGTGGAGGAAGAGGAGAGAGGCCAGGGGCAGCCGCCCCCAAGTCCGAATTGACAAGAAGGGGGCCGGCACCCCTTCTTTCCCCTCTCTCTCCTTCCCCCAAGTCCTAGTCCAACATGGAAGGGGAGTCCTACTCCCGGGAGTAGGACCTCCTAGCGCCTCCTCCTCGGCCGGTCGCACCCCTTGCTCCTTTATATACAGGGGGGGCACCCCATAGACACACAAGTTGATCTTCGTGATCGCTCTTAGCCGTGCGCGGTACCCTTCCACCATATTCCACCTCGGTCATATCAGAAGCGGTGCTTAGGCGAAGCCCCGCGATGGTAGAACATCAAGATCGCTACCACGCCGCCGTGTTGCCGGAACTCTTTCCCAAACTTTGCTAGATCGAGTCCGGGATCGCCATCGAGCTGAACGTGCTAGAACTCGGAGGTGCCATAGTTTCGTGCTTGATCGGTCGGGCCGTGAAGACGACGACTACATCAACCGCTGTGTTATAACGCTCACGTCGGCCGACGAGGGGTACGTGGACAACACTCTCCTCTCGTCGCTATGCATCACCATGATCTTGTGTGTGGAGGAAAATTTTGAAATTATTTCGCTCCCCAACAGTACCAGCTAGGAGAATCCAAATGAATTGAATGTTTGCATGCCTCTTCATGTGCTCATATAATTACCCTCCTCCAATTTTAAGCTCCATCCAATCATAATTGTGAGCACAGCTTCAAATCTTTGATTCTTAATATTTTCAGGTTAAGCAAGCATAATTTATATTGCTTCATTAACTCCGAGAAATTACCAGATCATGCTCCTACCCTAATAACATCTCTCCACCAAATTTGAGACCATTTCAGCAAGCCATTTTATAACCAAAATTATTGCAAGTTTCTAGACAGTGAGGGTGCTTGTGAAGGAAGTACCATTTTGGCAAGTCCATTTGGTATGAAATTTTTACAGCATCTTCATATGGCCAAATAACCCTGCCTTGCCAAATTTCAGCTCGAGTGGCTTCTCCATTTGAGTACATCATCATAATCCATTTTTTGGACCAATTTTGCAGTTACAAAGCAACCCTATTGTTTTGTGCTCCAATTCTCCTCAAAACCTCCAGGATTATAGTCCTTCCTAACCTAATCATCCCATACTGAAGGAAATATGCCCTAGAGGCAATAACAAAGTTGTTATTTATATTTCCTTATATCATGATAAATGTTTATTATCCATTCTAGAATTGTATTAACCGGAAACTTAGTACAAGGGTGAATACATAGACAAAACAGAGTGTCCCTAGAATTGAAGAACTACAAGTACAGCAAAGAATCTTACTCTTCCTCTTCCTCGTCGGAGCTGGGCGCGCAGAGGTCGAAGTCTGGAGCAGAAGCGGTGGTCCGGGAGGGCCCCGCTCCGGTTGCCGCAGCGGCGTGAGGTGCTCCCACGGCAACAGTGCTTGCCACGGTGGAGCTGCTGCTGCGGCGCGGGCGGCTGTTGACCCGCCTCTGTCGCCTGCCACGCCCCCGCCTTGCGGAGACGCCTTCTGGTGGAGCTGGGGCCCGCTATGCAAGCTGTCCAAGGTGAGAGAGGAGGAGTCGATTAACGAAGTCGCCAGGCCAAGGGCTCGCCGACCACCTTCAGCCCGACAAGCTTCCTCGCGGCAAGCTCCTTCGCCGCAAGGCTTGCGCCTCGCTGCCTCGCCTCCTCCACGGTGAATCCAAACTTGTTCGCAGCAGCGGCTGCCGCCGCTTCTTCCAGCCTGTGGCGGCGCGCTGCATCTCCGTGATCGGTGGTGTCGCAGTAAGGCTCTTCTGTTCATCGGAGCGGACCGGGCGCTTTACCGAGCCGCTAAAGAACTCCCTGCACGACGCCGCTCGCAGGCTCTTGCCAAGTTGGGACAATTCCATGCGAATCGCACAGCGGCATCACTGCACGGATGCGGTCGAGCGAGGAGTTGTTGCAGAGCGGAACGACACCCCTCGGCAACCCGAACGCTTCGGGATGTTGAGGATCGTGCTTGAACAGTTCCAGGAGCATTGCATCCAGTTCCAGGATAGTGAAGTTGAAGTTGAGGCCCGGGCGCAGCCTCATGATATCCGCTGCATTCTGGAACTCTCAGGCGGGTCTCCTCCTCTCCTGCAGGGGGGCGATGCGGCGGCGAAGAAAATCTGCGCCAACGGCGCCTACCGGGAGCCCGGCAAGCCTGAGGCGTAGGATCCTGGTGATGGCAATCTTCAGCCTATCGTCTTCCGGGGCCACGTTGCTCAATCGTTGCCGCCGCCATCGGGCTTGGCGCTACGGTAAATGGCTGCAGTTCTCCTCGATAATCCAGCACCAGTCTCGCTCTCCATTCATCCCACTTGCTGCGGAGCTCTTCCTCCCGATAAGCTTCCTTCTTACCAGTTCTTCGAGATCCAGCGATTCCGCCGATAAAGGTTCCCCTTTCAACTCGGGCATAAAGAAGTGGCGTAAAAGGGCTACATTTGGATAGATTCCGACAAAGTTTTCGCAGAGATGTGCGAAACCGCCATGGTCGTAACGGCGCTGGGGGTGAATTCAAGGAGGCGGAACCCGAGGTGTTCATAATGTCACGTAAAAACTCAGAGAAAGGCGGGCAGAGCCCGCAGAGAAGAACAACGCGAAGAAGGTATATCCATTCGAGCCAGTTCCGCCGCAGCTCGGAGTACCTTTTGTGCGCGGATGCGCCGCCTCCGCTTACCGTAAGAGGTAGTAATACTCCTCAGATCCTTCAAGGGCGAGCTGAGGGGGAAGGTTGCCCGCCTTTTCGCGAAGCCGCCAGCGCTGAGCCGCGCTTGGCCGACTTCACAACCTTCCCGGCTTGGAGCCATGGCGGAGGAGGTGAGGGAGATCGACGGTGTTGGTGGTGCCGGTGGCGAAGTGAGCGCTGCTCTTTTCAGCTTTGGGAAGAAGGGAGCGGCGAGGTTTTGAGATTGGAATAGCAACCGGCGAGATGGGCGAACTGCCCCTGCTTCCCCGCTTATAAAGAGGGAGGGGGCGACGCCCGCCTTTCCGAATAAAGCAACCACCCACGATCTCTCCCACGACGCCGCATTCCACGCTGCGTCTGCTCGGGAGGGCGCGGTGGATGCGGAGGAGATACGGGCGAACCCAGGCCGCCTGCGTCTGCGGCCTGTTTTGGGCTCCGGCCCAACAGCCAAAGACTGCAGGTGGCCCAGCCTGGGCTCTGCGGTGTACTAGAGTAGGGTACCCTAGTATCCTGAACTTGTGCACGGGCAGTTGCAGCACTACGGCAAGGCTTGCCGGTGACCGCCAAGGTCCTCCATGATTCCTTTAGAGCCATTCAAGAACAAAGTATTCAAGCCAAGGAGACAAGGCCCCGCAAGAGGAGCTTGCCGAAGGCCAACCAAGGCATCTCAGGAACTTGCCGCGACGCGCCACGCCGTCCCGGCGAGACCCGTGAGCGATAAGCTTCCGGACGCGACAAGACAACGATCAAGCTGCAAGGCGCTTGCCGCAGCAAACTACCACTGTACCAGGCCTCCAAGACATCCACCAACGGTCGCTCGGTCCTTTCTGTGCGCTGCGGGCAAGAGGGTCGGCAGCAGCCGCGCGGTGGCAAGCGACGCCGACAAGATTGCCATCGTGGCAAGCGGTGGCGCCCCGACGCTCCTTTTGCACTATTTGGGCGACGAGACGGGCATTTAATGACTTTGTCCCCGCCGCCGTGGTTAGGTATGATACACTGTACAAGTAGTTGTACCAGCCGCAATTCCTTTTCCATTTTTACTTTTTGTCTACGCTATGCTCTGTCGGAGACCCCTTGATCATATAAAAAGAGGCCCATGCGCAACGAGAGAGGGGTTCGAGGCGAAAAACACTCACGCCGTCTAGTTAGCAGCTAGTGTGTATCAGTAGCACTCAGCGCCCCGAGCAAGAAATCAATACACTGCATATGCAGCAAAGAGGAGGTTATCTCCGAGAGCTCCGGTTGGGTAAACTGCTCGTAAGCCTTTCCGATCCGCTTCTTTTTCAGGCGATCTCCGCCTCGCCGAACTGAAAGGGGCCTCGTCCGCTGTCCCATAGGTGTTCGGATCAGCTTCTGACACCAGCCCATCCTCGCGAGAAGCCCAAGCCGCCTGCTCACCGCTGAAGAAGAGCCAAGGATCAAAGCCAACAATTTGCCGCAAGGACCAACGGAGGAGTCTTGGGCACGCGTGCCAGGCTCCACGCCAGACCAAGGGGGAGAAGCGATGAGGCTGCAGATTCAGCGCCAGGAAGGCAGGAGTGCCCCTTCAACCAACCCTGCTCCAGTGGCAACCAGCGGACTCAGAGCGCTCATGACCGGCGGAAGAGTTAAGGAAGAATGAGGCCAGTTCTCAGAGACTTAGCAGCCTCGTGGAAGGAGCCTGAAGATCAAGGCCAAGAAGAAAGCAGCACATGAGAGCCACAGCGATACGACATTACACGCCAACGGCGATGTACTTCCTCCGCTTCAGCGGTCCAAAGATGTTGCTACCACTGGGAGATCCTTTCCTCTTGCGGACCTCCTCGATTCCACACAAAGATGACTGAAACGCTGGATGTGACGGTCGGTGCAAGAAAGGGCCGAAGAAGAGCTCGAAGAATATCTTCGGGGGCCTGGCGGCGAACAGCCGGGCACCGCCGCCACGACCTCCCGAGGCTCCCGGAGCCTTGGCCTCGGAGTCGAATGCAGATCTCCTCGCGCCGACGCCTGGAAGGGGAGTGGCAGGCTCCCGAGGACGATGCCCCGATCACCACTCAACACGTGCCCTCAAGACTGGGCCGCTGCCTCGGCCTGAGCTCGCCCCACCCGCACTGCCACTTGGGGCGAAGCCAAGATCGGGGCAAGGAAGGGAACCACGACGACAGGGAGTTCTCACGAGGCCCTCCAGCCGATCGCCGCCGCCCCCATTCATCAAAGAGAGGCATGTCCTTTACAAATTCATCCTTATTCTTGTAGCGGTACAACAAACAGTTCTTCCTGTGCAGTTCGCCGGGCGGAGAGACACCTGTCAGACCTTGAGCACTGTTAGTCAAGGCCCCGAGGAGGAGCCCGACTGAAACCTCATGTGGTCCTGGCTGCTGAGCAAGGTCCACATTGCCAGAATGACACTTAAGCCGGAGCGACCCAGCGTTGACGACCATTTCACCACCATCGGTGCGGTTACGTCAGGATCCTTCAAAGCAGCCTCAACTCGAGCCAGACGCGAGAAGGGGCCAGGCTCGCGAGCCGCTGATGGCCCCAAAGGTTAGAACGGTGGGCCTCGACGGAGCTCGGGCAGAGGACTGAGCATTACCAGCATTGACGAACACCCATCGTGGTCGGAATTCGCTCGTGGATGGAGGAAGCTCGAAATCGATCCCCTCGCCCGCCGTCGCAGCCACGACCTGGAAGCACACGCACCACAAGCATTGCTGAGGGTCGGCCAGATGCAATGAGAAGAAGTGACGGAGGAGAGCCACCGAAGGAGCGATGCCCACCATGGCTTCGCACACGAAGGCGAAGGCAGCAAGAACAGTCACAGACTGAGGGTCGAGATGCAGCATGCGGATCTGATGATGCTCAAGCACAGCGTTGAAGAAGGCAGAGAAGGGAGGAATCAGGTCAGCCCAGAGGGCATCTATGAAGATTGGGACCTCGGTGGCCGATGAGCTGCGGCGAAAAGTAGACGCGCCAAGCCACCGCCTCCCCCACTCATTGAAGCTGGAAGCAAGCATCGGGCGCACCTTGTCCATGGACTGGCTGCTGAGCACTCGAGACCGCTGAGTGCCACCAAGGATGGAGGCGCAGCTGAAGAGATAGAGGACTCTTCCCTTCTCGCTTGTTTCGTGCCATGGCGATGGAGCAAAGGAGCGCAAGTCAGATTGGAGAAGAGAAGCAGAGCCAAGGAAGCAGGTGTCGGATCACGGTTCTGCAGACCCTTAAGGTTCAACTCAAAGTGACGAGATCCAATCCTCCACCGCCTCGCACTGGCCAATCGAGGGACCTAAACTACTAACAAGAACAACACAAGAGACGTAAGATTTATACTAGTTCGGCCAACGCTAGGTGTAATACCCTACTCTAGTTTGTGGTGTGTGGATTGCCTGGGCCGACGAAGAATAAGATAGGAAGAACAGCCTCACAGGGTCTGTTTCTTGGTGGGTGATGAATCGCTATGGTACCTCGTCGCTTCTAGCTTGAGGAACGGGTTTCTCTCTCCGGATTCCAATGCTCGATCCGTCGCTTCGCCCCTGCTGCATACCCCTATTTATAGGCGAAGGCCCCGGCCTCTTCCCAAATATTGAGCGGAAGGGCGCCAACAATTAGCCATTTTGAAGGGGAACAGCGGGTACACTTATCCTCGACTAAAGTTGGTCCTCGCCGCCAAAGGCTCGTGATGGCGCTCGCTGGGCTCCATGATGATCTGCATTCCAGCCGCTGGGGCTGGTCTTGGTCTTATTGCAATCAAACGGATGCCTTTGCTTGATGCTCTTGCTCGCGCTGCCCCTTTGCACCAAAGAGGAAAGGAGGACGCCGCTGGCTGGCACCCGATCGGCGCCTTCGTCAGTTAAGGGAGCACGCCACGGGACCTCATGAGGTACCCCGCCTTGAGTTCTCCGCCTCCTCATGAGCTAGCCCGACGAGGCCGCTACCGAGAATCTCTGGTCGCCCCACGCGAGGCTTGGCCCCTCGCGAGGGTCTTGAGCTTGTGTTGATGAACATGGGCCGCCCCGGCCTCCTTTGAGCCATGCCGCAGTCACGCAGGCAAGTCTGGGACCCTGCTCCTGTAACGCCGACAAGAGCCCCCGGGTTACGACGCGCCCGGACTTGGCCGCAGAGAGGCGAAAGGGCAAGCGGCTATCAGGGCCTTAACAGCCTGCGGCTTTGCGCGCGATGGCGGTTAATTGACGTGGGCGCATCGCATCCCCCACGACGCCTTTGGTAACCGCCTCGATTCGATGTGTCCTTGCATGCGTGGTTGGGCATGATGACCGGCGATCGTGGAGGCCGACGTTGGCCTTCGCTGGCTATAAGTACGTAACGACGCCGCCTCTTCCAGCCTATCCTTTCTTGTTTCTCCTTCCTCTCCATGGCTCCACCAAGGAAGTTCTCGGCTGCAGAGAAGGGGGGCCGCCAGGTCGAATCTTCCTCTCCTCCGCCTGCTGCAGGGAGGTCGCCTCGCAGCACCCTGTGGCCTCCACGGGCGTCTCCCCGGGTCGTGAGGGAGGCTCAACGCCGCGACGAGCGGTTGTTCATGGTTGGAGGGCGGTTCTGCCGCTGTCCCCGAGGTCGCGCCTTTCACGCTGCGGAAGCGCTGCCGAGTTCTTGGTGAGGGTAGAGGAGCCGCTCAGCGCCCAGCTTCAGCTCCCTGCTTCCTCCTCGGGTGAGCTCCCAGATGGCGCCTGAGTGGCCTCTGCTCCAAACAGATGGCTGTTGCAGCCGGGTCAGGCTTCTCCGAGGTCTCGCTGCAGGAACTTGATCCTGGCCCGCGGGCCGGGCAGACGTCATGCAGCGCGGGTCTCCGCCGCTGGTGCTCCCTGCACTTCAAGTATGATGGCGACGCCACCCTCTACGTGAGGGTGTTCGGGGAAGACGGCTGCCGCAGGGGGTGCTGCCCTGAGGACGACGACCGCGGCCGAGGACTCAGCCCCGGCGCGGGAGGAGGGGGCAGCTATCGATGCCCGCGACTCCCCACGCTTCACCAGCTCTTCTTCGGGTGGCGATTCTTCCAGCAGCGGCCGCGGCCAGCCCCCATGCCGCGCTACCGCTTGGGGGTGGCAGCGGTCCGCTGCCGCCACGCCTGGTGAAGCGCGAGATGGAGTCCGACCGAGTTCGGAGGCGGCTCGGCCTCCCAAGAGAGCCGCACGGGCGCGCTTCACCTGCTTTTGTCCTTTTCTTTCCTTTTCTCCCCGCAAAAGGGAACCATGTTCGCCCCTGTGGGGCGGTTTAGATTAACGCCAAGTAATTAATGTACTGCTTTTGTTATCCCGCTATCGCTCCTTCGCCACGGCCATTCGCAAGCGAACCCGATCGCGGCCACGGGCATGGCCGACCCCGGCCTCGTGTTC
>JAHIAM010001988.1:0-38064 GCA_021605205.1 Aegilops longissima | reverse complement strand
GGCATCCAGGTCCCGCTATTGGTTATTGACCGGAGACGGTCTCGCCATGACTACATTGTTCTCGAACCGTAGGGTCCGCACGCTTAAGGTTTCGATGACGGTTATATTATGAGTTTATGAGTTTTGATGTACCAAGGAGTTCGGAGTCCCGGATGAGATCGGGACATGACGAGGAGTCTCAAATGGTCGAGACGTAAAGATCGATATATTGGACGACTATATTCGGAGTTCGGAAAGGTTCCGAGTCATTCGGTATTTTTCGAGTACCGAGAGTTACGGAATTCGCCGGGAGAAGTATTGGGCCTTATTGGGCCTCAGGGAAAGAAAGAGGGCTGCCTAGGGCAGGCCGCTGCCCCATGGCCTAGTCCGAATTTGACTAGGGAGGGGCCGCACCCTCCTTCCTTCCCTTCTCTTTCCCCTTCCTAGTCTCCTACTCCTAATACATGGAAGGATTCCTAGTTGACTAGGAAAGGGGAATCCTACTCCGGTGGGAGTAGGACTCCCCATGGCGCCTCCTCCCTAGGCCGGCCTCCTCCTCCCTCCCTCCTTTATATACGGGGCAGGGCACCCCATGGACACACAAGTTGATCTTCGTGATCGCTCCTTAGCTGCAGCGGTGCCCCCTCCACCATATTCCACCTCGGTCATATTGTAGCGGTGCTTAGGCGAAGCCCTCGCGACGGTAGAACATCAAGATCGCCACCACGCCGTCGTCGACGGAACTCCTCCCCGACGCTTTGCTGGATCGGAGCCCGGGATCGCCATCGAGCTGAACGTGTGCCAAGAACTCGGAGGTGCCGGAGTAACGGTGCTTGGATCGGTCGGATCGTGAAGACGCACGACTACATCAACCGCTGATATAACGCTTCGCTTTCGGTCTCACGAGGGCGTGGACGACACTTCTCCTCTCGTTGCTATGCCATCACCATGGTCTTGCGTGTTCGTGAGGAAATTTTTGAAATTACTACGCTACCCAACAAAGGCATCCGAGCCTGGTTTTATGCGTTGATGTCATATGCACGAGTAGAACACAAGTGAGTTGTGGGCGATATAAGTCATACCGCTACCCAGCATGTCATACTTTGGTTCGGCGGTATTGTGAGATGAAGCGCCCGGACCGACAAGACGCCAGACGCTTACGCGAGACTGGTTTCACCGCCGAGCACTAGTTGCTTAAAGGTGACCGGCGGGTGTCTCAGATTCTCACTTTAGTTGAACTGAGTGTACGCCCGGTCCTTGCGAAGGTTAAAACAGCACTAACTTGACAAACTATCGCTGTGGTTTTGATGCGAGGTAAGAACGGTTCTTGCTCAGCCCGTAGCAGCCACGTAAAACTTGCAACAACAAAGTAGAGGACGCCTAACTTGTTTTTGCAGGCATGTTGTGATGTGATATGGTCAAGACGTGATGCTATATTTTATTGTATGAGATGATCATGTTTTGTAACCGAGTTATCGGCAATCGGCAGGAGCCATATGGTTGTCGCTTATTGTATGAAATATGAAATGCAACGCCATGTAAATGCTTTACTTTATCACTAAGCGGTAGCGATAGTCGAGAAGCAATAGTTGGCGAGACGACAACGATGCTACGATGGAGATCAAGGTGTCGCTACGGTGACGATGGTGATCATGATTTGGTGCTTGAGATGGAGATCACAAGCACAAGATGATGATGGCCATATCATATCACTTATATTGATTGCATGTGATGTTTATCCTTTATGCATCTTATCTTGCTTTGATTGACGGTAGCATTATAAGATGATCTCTCACTAAAATTATCAAGTAGTGTTCTCCTGAGTATGCACCGCTGCCAAAGTTCGTCGTGTCCGAGACACCACGTGATGATCGGTGTGATAAGCTCTCGTCCATCTACAACGGTGCAAGCCAGTTTTGCACGCAGAATACTCAGGTTATACTTGACGAGCCTAGCATATGCAGATATGGCCTCGAACACGGAGACCGAAGGTCGAGCGTGAATCATATAGTAGATATGATCAACATAAGATTTTCACCATTGAAAACTACTCCATCTCACGTGATGATCGGTTATGGTTTAGTTGATTTGGATCACGTGATCACTTAGATAACTAGAGAGATGTCTGTCTAAGTGGGAGTTCTTAAGTAATATGATTAATTGAACTTTAATTTATCATGAACTTAGTCCCGTAGTATTTTGCAAATTATGTTATAGATCAATAGCTCGCGTTGTTGCTTCCCTATGTTTTTATATGTGTTCCTAGAGAAAATTGTATTGAAAATGTTAGTAGCAATGATGCGGATTGGATCCGTGATCCGAGGTTTATCCTCATTGCTACACGTAAGAATTATGTCCTTGATGCACCGCTAGGTGACAGACCTATTGCAAGAGCAAGATGCGGCGTTATGAACGCTTGGCTAGCTCAATATGATGACTACTTGATAGTTTAGTGCACCATGCTTAAACGGCTTAGAATCGGGACTTCAAAGACGTTTTGAACGCCATGGACCATATGAGATGTTCCAGAGTTGAAGTTAATATTTCAAGCAAATACCCGAGTTGAGAGATATGAAGTCTCCAACAAGTTCTATAGCTAAAAGATGGAGGAGAATCGCTCAACTAGTGAGCATGTTCTCAGATTGTCCGGTACTTCAATCGCTTGAATCAAGTGGGAGTTAATCTTCCAGATAAGATAGTGATTGACATAATTTTCTAGTCACCATCACTAAAGTTACTAGAACTTCGTGATGAACTATAGTATGCAAGGGATGACGAAAACGATTCCCGAGCTCTTCGTGATGTTGAAATCGACGAAGGTAGAAATCAAGAAAGAGCATCAAGTGTTGATGATTGACAAGACCACTAGTCTCAAGGAAAAGGGCAAAGGGAAGAAGGGAACTTCAAGAAGAACGGCAAGCAAGTTGTTGCTCAAGTGAAGAAGCCCAAGTCCGGACCTAAGCCCGAGACTAAGTGCTTTTGCTGCAATGAAACTGGTCACTAGAAGCGAACTACCCCAAGTATTTGGCGGATAAGAAGGATGGCAAAGTGAACAAAGGTATATTTGATATACAGATTATTGATGTGTATTTTACTAGTGTTCGTAGCAACCCTCGGTATTTGATACTGGTTCGGTTGCTAAGAGTAGTAACTTGAAACGGAGTTGCGTAATGAATGAAACTAGTTGAAGGGAAGTGACGATGAGTGTTGGAAGTAGTTCCAAGATTGATATGATCATCATCGCACACTCCCTATACTTTCGGGATTAGTGTGGAACCTAAATAAGTGTTATTTGGTGTTGAGCATAAATATGATTTGATCATGTTTATTGCAATACGGTTATTTATTTAAGTAAGAGAATAAATTGTTGTTCTGCTTACATGAATAAAACCTTATATAGTTACACACCCAATGAAAATGGTTCATTGGATCTCGATCATAGTGATACATATTCATAATCTTGAAACCAAAAGATGCAAAGTTAATAATGAT
The DNA here is from genome assembly GCA_021605205.1 of Aegilops longissima. Taxonomy (NCBI): domain Eukaryota; kingdom Viridiplantae; phylum Streptophyta; class Magnoliopsida; order Poales; family Poaceae; genus Aegilops; species Aegilops longissima. The sequence continues at coordinate 34,593 of JAHIAM010001988.1, read as the reverse complement.
AGTGCAACTTATTTGTGGCACCGCCGCTTAGGTCATATTGGTGTAAAGCGCATGAAGAAAATCCATGCCGATGGACTTTTGGAATCACTTGATTATGAATCATTTGATGCTTGCGAACCGTGCCTTTTGGGCAAGATGACTAAAACTCCGCTTCTCGGAACAATGGAACAAGCTACTGACTTATTGGAAATAATACATACCGATGTATGCGATTCAATGAGTGTTGATGCTCGTGGCAAGTATCATTATTTTCTGACCTTCACAGATGATTTGAGCAGATATGGGTATATCTACTTGATGAAACATAAGTCTGAAAAAGTTGAAAGGTTCAAAGAATTTCAGAGTGAAGTGGAAAATCATCATAACAAGAAAATAAAGTTTCGCGATCTGATCGCCAAGACGAATAATTGAGTTACGAGTTTGGTTTTCAATTAAAACAAAGTGGAATAGTTTCACAGCTCACGCCACCGGAACACCACAACATAATGGTGTGTCCGAACGTCATAACCGTACTTTATTGGATATAGTACAATCTATGATGTTTCTTACCGATTTACCAATATCGCTTTTGGGATCATGCATTAGAGACATCTACATTCACGCTAAATAGGGCACCATCTAAACCGCTGAGACGACACTATATGAACTATGGTTTAGCAAGAAACCAAAGTTGTCGCTTTAAAGTTTGGGGCTGCGATGCTTATGTGAAAAGTTTCATCCCGATAAGCTCAAACCCAAATCGGAGAAGTGCCTTCATAGAATACCCAAAGGAAATTGTTGGGTATACCTTCTATCACAGATCCAAGGCAAGACATTTGTTGTTAAGAATGGATCCTTTCTAGAGAAGGAGTTTCTCTCGAAAGAAGTGAGTGGGAGGAAAGTGGAGCTTGATAAGGTAATTTGTACCTTCTCCCGAATTGGAAAGTATTTCATCACGGAAATCAGTTCCAGTGATTCCTACACCAATTAGTGAGGAAGCTAATGATGATGATCATGAAACTTCAGATCAAGTTACTACAAAACCTCGAGGTCTTCCAAAGTACAGTCCGCACTGAGTGGTACGGTAATCCTATTCGGAAGTCATGTTACTAGACCATGATGAACCTACGAACTATGAGGAAGCGATGATGAGCCCAGATTCGCGAAATGGTTTGAGACCATGAAATCTGAGATGGGATCCATGTATGAGAACAAAGTGTGGACTTTGATGGAGTTGCCCGATGATCGGCAAGCCATATTATATAAATGGATCTTCAAGAGGAAGACGGACACTGATAGTAGTGTTACTATCTACAAAGCTCGACTTGTCACAAAAGGGTTTTCGACAAGTTCAAGGTGTTGACTACAATGAGATTTACTCAACTGTAGCGATGCTTATGTCTGTCCGAATCATGTTAGCAATCGCCACATTTTATGAAATCTGGCAAATGGATGTCAAAACTACATTCTTTAATGGATTTATTAAAGAAGAGTTGTATATGATGCAAACAGAAGGTTTTGTCAATCCTAAAGGAGCTAACAAAATGTGCAAGCTCCAGCGATCCATCTATGGACTGGTGCAAGCATCTCGAGTTGAATAAACGCTTTGATAGTGTGATCAAAGATATGGTTTTATACGACTTTTGGAAGAAGCCTGATTTACAAGAAAGTGAGTGGGAGCACTACAGCATTTCGATAAGTATATGTGAATGACATATTGTTGATCGGAGATAATGTAGAATTATTCTGCAAAGCATAAAGGAGTATTTGAAAGGAGTTTTTCAAAGAAGGTCCTCGTGAAGCTGCTACATATTGAGCATCAAGATCTATAGAGATAGATCAAAACGCTTGATAAGTTTTTTCAATGAGTACATACCTTGACAAGATTTTGAAGTAGTTCAAAATGGAACAGTCAAAGAAAGAGTTCTTGCCTGTGTTACAAGGTGTGAAATTGAGTAAGACTCAAAACCCACCACGGCAGAAGATAGAATGAGAATGAAAGTCATTCCCTATGCCTTGGCCATAGGTTCTATAAAGTATGCCATGTTGTGTACCAGATCTATTGTATACCCTACACTGAGTTTGGCAAGGAATACAATAGTGATCTAGGAGTAGATCATTGGACAGCGGTCAAAATTATCCTTAGTGGAATAAGGATATATTTCGATTATGGAAGTGGAAAAAGGTTCGTCGTAAAGGGTTACGCCGATGCAAGTTTTGACACTGATCTGGATGATTCTAAGTCTCGATCTAGATACATATTGAAAGTGAGAGCAATTAGCTAGAGTAGCTCCGCAAGCATTGTAGACATAGAAATTTTCAAAATACTTACGGCTCTGAATGTGATGCAATCTGCTGACTAAAATTATCTCACAAGCAAAACATGATCACACCTTAGTACTCTTTGGGTGTTAATCACATAGCGATGTGAACTAGATTATCGACTCTAGTAAACCCTTTGGGTCTTGGTCACATGGCGATGTGAACTATGGGTGTTAATCACATGATGATGTGAACTATCGATGTTAATCACATGGTGATGTGATCTAGATTATTGACTCTAGTGCAAGTGGGAGACTCAAGGAAATATGCCCTAGAGGCAATAATAAAGTTATTATTTATTTCCTTATATTATGATAAATGTTTATTATTCATGCTAGAATTGTATTAACAGAAACATAATACATGTGTGAATACATAGACAAACAGAGTGTCACTAGTATGCCTCTATTAGACTAGCTTGTTAATCAAAGATGGTTAAGTTTCCTAACCATAGACAAAGGAGTTGTCATTTGATTAACAAGGTCACATCATTAGTTGAATGATCTGATTGACATGACCCATTCCATTAGCTTAGCACCCGATCGCTTAGTATGTTGCTATTGCTTTTATCCATGACTTATACATGTTCCTATAACTATGAGATTATGCAACTCCTGCTTACGGAGGAACACTTTGGTACTACCAAACGTCACAACGAATCGGGTGATTATAAAGGAGTACTACAGGTGTCTCCAAAGGCAGATGTTGGGTTGGCGATTTGAGATTAGGATTTGTCACTCCGATTGTCGGAGAGGTATCTCGGCCCTCTCGGTAATGCACATCACTAAGCCTTGCAAGCATTACAACTAATGAGTTAGCTGTGAGATGATGTATTACGGAACGAGTAAAGAGACTTGCCAAGAACGAGATTGAACTAGGTATTGGATACCGACGATCGAATCTCGGGCAAGTAACATACCGATGACAAAGGGAACAACGTATGTTGTTATGCGGTCCGACCGATAAAGATCTTCGAGAATATGTAGGAGCCAATATGGGCATCCAGGTCCCGCTATTGGTTATTGACCGAGACGGTGTCTCGCCATGACTACATTGTTCTCGAACCGTAGGGTCCGCACGCTTAAGGTTTCAATGGACGGTTATATTATGAGTTTATGAGTTTTGATGTACCGAAGGAGTTCGAGTCCCGGATGAGATCGGGGACATGACGAGGAGTCTCGAAATGGTCGAGACGTAAAGATCGATATATTGACGACTATATTCGAGTTCGGAAAGGTTCCGAGTCATTCGGTATTTTTCGAGTACCGAGAGTTACGGAATTCGCCGGGAGAAGTATTGGGCCTTATTGGGCCCTACGGGAAAGAAAGAGGGCTGCCTAGGGCAGGCCGCCGCCTCTCATGGCCTAGTCCGAATTGACTAGGGGAGGGGCCGCACCCTCCTTCCTTCCTTCTCTTTTCCCTTCCTAGTCTCCTACTCCTAATACATGGAAGGATTCCTAGTTGGACTAGGAAGGGGAATCCTACTCCTGTGGGAGTAGGACTCCCCCTATGGCGCCTCCTCCCCTAGGCCGGCCTCCTCCTCCCTCCCTCCTTTATATACGGGGCAGGGGCACCCCATGGACACAAGTTGATCTTCGTGATCGCTCTTAGCCGTGTCGGTGCCCCCTCCACCATATTCCACCTCGGTCATATTGTAGCGGTGCTTAGGCGAAGCCTGCGACGGTAGAACATCAAGATCGCCACCACGCCGTCAGTCCGACGGAACTCCTCCCCGACGCTTTGCTGGATCGGAGCCCGGGATCGCCATCGAGCTGAACGTGTGCCAAGAACTCGGAGGTGCCGAGTAACGGTGCTTGGATCGGTCGGATCGTGAAGACGCACGACTACATCAACCGCGTTGATATAACGCTTCGCTTTCGGTCTCACGAGGGCGTGGACGGACACTCTCCCCTCTCGTTGCTATGCCATCACCATGGTCTTGCGTGTTCGTAGGAAATTTTTTGAAATTACTACGTTACCCAACAATTGTATGAATGGCAAGTGTAAGCAGTTTTTCATAGGGGTTGACGGTGGAAGGAAATCGCAAATGCGATGGCACAAAGACTCGAGAGAACATCGTAGAGTAACTTCGGAATCTTCTAGTGCAGCAGGCGATCATCTGAAGTGAGGGGCTCTCCGGGAGAAAGTATTATCGAGAACCTAAAGTTAGTTTTGTTTTTAGCAAAATCATTTAACAAGAATAGAAGAGAGATCAGAGTCCCAATGTAAAGGTCAAGGAGTAAAAGATCCTAGTACCACCCAATGGCGACGTGGGCCCGTAAGGCACACAGCTATGTTAGTAAAAGTTTTGTAATGTCTAGACTCGACTTCGGCCAAGGAGTTGGGAAGGGGGATTCCTACAGGCAGTCGGCTCTGATACCAACTTGTGACGCCCCGATTCAATCGTACACTAATCATGCACGCAAATGTATGCGATCAAGATCGAGGACTCACGGAAGATATCACAACACAACTCTAAAACATAAATAAATCATACAAGCATCATAATACAAGCCGGGGGCCTCGAGGGCTCGAATACAAGTGCTCGATCATAGACGAGTCAGCGGAAGCAACAATACCTGAGTACAAACATAAGTTAAACAAGGTTGCCTTGAGAAGGCTAGCCCAAACTGGGATACAGATCGAAAGAGGCGCAGGCCTCCCGCCTGGGATCCTCCTAACTACTCCCAGTCGCCGACAGCTGGCTGCACGTAGTAGTAGGCACCTCCGCGAGAGTAGTCGCCATCGACGGTGGCGCCTGCCCCCGGCTCCATCGTCTGCTGCAGCAATCGAGTAGAGATAGGGGAAAGGGGAACAATGCAACCGTGAGTACTCATCCAAAGTACTGCAAACAAGGAGCTACACTACATATGCATGGATATATGTGTAAAGGGCATATCGATGGACCGAATGCAGAATGCCGTAATAAGAGGGGATAGCTAGTCTTATCAAGACTATGCTTCTCGTCACCTTCGCCTTACAATGTAGAAGAGGGTAGGTTGAAGTCCTCCCAAGAATATCACATAGCAATAATCCTACCCGCGATCCCTCCTCGTATCCCCGAGAGAGAGCGACCACCGTTGTATCCGCACTTGGAAGGGTGTGTTTTATTAAGTATCCGGTTCTAGTTGTCATAAGGTCAAGGTACAACTCCAAGTCGCCCTGCTATCAAGATCACGGCTATTCAATAGATTAACTTCCTGGGGGTGCACCACATAACCCAACACGCTTGATCCCATTTGGCCGGACACACTTTCTGGGTCATGCCCGCCGCTGAAGATCAACACGTCGCAGCCCCACCTAGGCTCAACAGAGAGGCCAAGACGCCGGTCTAAACCTAAGCGCCAGGGTCCGGGCCCATCGCCCATAGCACACCTGCACATTGCGTCGCGCCGAAAGCGTAACTAGCCCCTTAATACAAGAGCAGGCTTACGCTCCAATCCGCGCGCCACTCGATCGTTGGCATCACGGTGCTTCGGCCGATACCACGACCCCGAAAGTGCCCATATCTTCCCACGTAGTTGGTTAGTGCGTATAGGCTCAGAGCCAACTCAGATCAAATACCAAGATCTCGTTAAGCGTGTTAAGTATCCGCGAATGCCGAATAGGGCCAGGCCCACCTCTCTCCTAGGCGGTCTCAACCTGCCCTGTCGCTCCGCCACAAAGATCCACTCGCGGGTGCTCCACCAGCCGACCCGACTTTAGTCTCCACATGTATCATGTATAAGTATATAGTATATACCCGTGATCACCTCCCGAGTGATCACGGCCCGATAGTATAGCTCAGCAGACGGACAAGAATGTAGGGCCACAGATGGAAATACTAGCATCCTATACTAAGCATGTAGGATTGCAGGTAAAGGTAACAACAGTAGTAGCAAGGACAGGCTATGCAGCAGTATAGGATTAATCAAAGCAAGAATATGCTACACTACTCTAATGCAAGCAGATAGAGAAGAGTAGGCGATATCCGTGATCAAAGGGGGCTTGCCTGGTTGCTCGGCAAGAGAGAGGGGTCGTCAACACCGTAGTCGACTCTTTAGTAGCAATGGCGTCGGTCTCCGTGTCTAGCGGAAGAAGAGGGGAAGAAACAATAAATACATAGCAAGCAAGTGCATAACAGACAACAAGCGAGAACTAGACGTGTTCTAACGCGGTATGAGGTGATACCGTGAAGGGGGAAACATCCGGAAAGTATCCCTTTAGCGCTTTTCGCAGGCGGAGGAGCCGAGGGGAAAGTTATGAGTTTGATATGTTAGGGGTGTGTGGCGATTTAACGGGTTGCGTGTCCTGATTCATCTCGCTGCTCGAGTAACTTTCATGTACAAAGTTTTTCCATCCGAAGCTACGGTTTATTTTATATTGATTTTAAAAGATTTAATACATTTTAGGATTTATTTAATTATTTAATTTCAACATTATCCGAATTGTGAAAGGTGATGTCAAGATGACACCACCATGACGCCAAGCAGTCAAATCGACCGTTGATCGGTCAAACCGACCAGCAGGTCCCTCTCGCTATTGATCGAGCTTAATTAAATGAATTGATTAGTTTAATTAGTTGATTAGTTTAATTTAAATATGATTAATTAAGTTAACTAACTAATTAATTAATTATAATTTAATTATTATACTTTTTAATTCCTTTTTTTATTCTTTATTTTAAACCGTTCTAGGGCGGGGCCCTTTGTCATAGGCCCATAGGGCCTTAACGGGCACGCAGACGCGGGCGCTGGGTATACGGGAAACCGGTTGGTCTCGAAGCGCCGCCGGTGGCGTTACCAGCGCCGGGCGCCAGGCTGTATGCGCCCACCCGCAGCCCGAGGCCACCATAGGCGCCGCCACGCGGCAACCGAGCAACGCGACAGGGGGGGCCGACACGGCGGGGGTTCAGCCCGCTGAAGGTCGGGACGCGGCGGGGCTCGAGGGGTCTCGCACGGCCGGACGGAGCGGGCGCTACGCAGCCCGACGCTGCCCGATCATGTGACTACATGCGGGGGACGATGGCGACAAAGAATAAGGAGAGAGGGAGGAAGGCCGAGCCTCACCGGTGATGTAGGGCACGAGGCAGCGGGGTCGTGGAGGGGTCAGGACGACGGTGCCGAGAGGAAGCAGTCCGTGATGTGGCGAAGGGAGGCCGGGCGAGGGAGCTCCGCGAAGTCGGCTTCGGGCGACGCGAGGTCCCGCGGTGTGAGGAGGAGACGAGGAGGCAGCGGATCCCGCGACGGGCGGAGCGGGGCGAGCGCCGCAACGGGATCGGCTCGGGTGCCGATCCAGAGCCAGCCGGGAGGGGAAGCTCCGGCGAGGTGGTCCCTCGTGCGGCGGCGACAGGGACGATGGGATCGAAGGGCCGCCTGATCCAGATCGGAACCGAGTGGAGGGCGCGAGGGAAGAGGGACGAGGGGAGGGAGGGTGCGAGTGGGAGGAACCGCTAGGGTTGGCCGCCTGTGGGTGAGGTAGGCGGCTGGCCGGGCCACTGCTTGGCACTGAGGCCATCTGGCCGTGGCCCAGAGGTGGTTCTCTCTTTTTTTTGGTTAGTTTTAGTTCTAGTTATGTTATCTATATTCGTTATTTCCTTTCTTGTTTAATTCATTTTGAAGTACTTAGGCATTCTGTAAAAGTGTGATCTCTTCACCATAAATATCTAGGCATTAATTGGCACACTTCGAACATTTTAGTTTTAACCTTTGAAAACTTTTATTGTCTGCAGTTGTTTTAAATTTGAAATTCGAACTAGGTTCTGAACTAACGCGAGTTTATCCTCAGTAACCAAGGTGACGTGGCTTCATTAGCGGGGGTTCACCGTAGCTTAACTATCCGGGCGTCACATCTCCCCACCAGAAGTTCCTTATAATCTGGGATAATTCCTCATAAAGAGAAGCCGGAAATTTAAAATTTCCCATGGCTTACACCAGTAAGGACTGAATTACTGATTTTATTAAGTCTTCCTTCACCCCACAAAATGCATATTTTTCAATCCAGTCAGAAAGCCTTTTCAGAAACTTATCTTTAGTATACTGAAAATTACCAGCCTTCATTCTCCTCTAGGACAAGCAATCCAAGATATCTATCTTTGAACCCTTCCACTATAATTCCCAAGATAACCATAGAAGCCACTTGATTTTCCATACTGCACTTTTTCTCGAACATGATGGAACACTTATCAGGACTTAATAACTGCCCAATTCTCTTTTCATACACCCTCAGAATATTCTTAATAGTTATTGCTTGGTCGATCGAGCCCTTGAGAAATAACAGACTGTCATCTGCAAATAATAAATGAAAAATAACTGGAGCTTGCCTATTTAAATGGAATTCTAGGAACCACCGGCGAGAGCTCCCGTTGCAATACCGCTGCTGCCGAGCTCCATGGGGTCGCGACACCACTTGTGCTGCACTGTTGCTCCACCGCTGTGGCGAGATCCATGGGGACGTAGCTCCCTCTGGCGATGAGCGGCCCGCCTTCGGCCTTCCCGTGTTGCGCTGCAGCACCAGCGACGAGCGGCGCTAGTCTCTAGCCTCCAGCTTCCTCCTCCATCACTTCATGCTACGGCGCGAGGCCTCTCTCTCGCGTGTGGCAGCAAGGGAAGGGGAAAAGAGTGGGGACGAACATCTGGACGCTAAGAAGATAAGGCTGGCGCGGTTGCGAGTGGTGTGTGGGGCTAGACACATGTCGTGCGTTCCAGGCGGTTTGTGCGGCATGGAAATCAGCTGGCGGAAAACAAACATTTTCCTTTCTTTAAGCAAATAAACTGGAATATTTTGAAATTTTTGCAAAGGACACCCTCTAGAAATTTAAACATAGCATGAGCGGTCCAAGGTACGCTGATGTGGCAGCCATGTAGACCGGTTTTTCTCTTTTGAATCGGTTTTGGCCTTACATGATCAAATAAATGAGTTTATTGATTAAATCGGATCACTTCTTGAGTTCTTGACCTAAAGCGTGCAATCATTTTGAGTTAATGGACTAATAGCATTTCACTCAATCCATATTATGTCAAAGGTAAGACATATATGTGTGAAACAACTACACTGCCGCATACTTGCATTCTTCGAAATAGACTTTCATCCTGCTTTATAGCGCATACTTACGCTCATGATAGGATCTGCGCTGGTGTGAAAATACGGCGCGAGGCTGTGTTGAATGTTTAACTACACAAGATAGCTCACATACATATTTTAGTACAAGAAATATAGTTTATATATTCGAACTATCTTTTAAATATCCATCCATTGGGTGTTTAATTACATGAACAACATTCCTGTATAGATTGTGTCACATCAGTTTAGTTGCAAAAAAGCGCCATGTGAAAAATAAAATGAAGAATATTTCAATGTATAAGGTGAGGTACTTCACCAATGCATATTTCACAATACAAAAGAGATGCCGGTATAATATTGGGTCTCCCTCTCCTGCAAGATAAAAAAATGTATTCATCCAGGTGGCGATCTCCTGTTGGCGGCGGCAGCTCATGGATCGGCGGTGCACCGGCGGCAAGGAGCAGCGGGCGCCCGGCGGCGAGTGTGACGGCAACGACAGCGCAAGCGCGTTCTCCCCGCGGCTGAGGAGCACGTGTGGCGGCGGCCCAGATCGTGGGCCTCGTCCGCTGGCCGGCAGATCAGGAGGGCGTCTACAGGCGGACATGGTGGGCCTGATGGCGCCGGCTTAGGCACCGCGGTGGTGCCGTGGCCGGTCAGGCAGCGGCGGCCTGGATCCATCTTCTAGTCCCCGGCAGAGATGGCAGCGATCCGTGCACGAGATGCTTGATGGAGGTCCTTCGAACAGATCCAGGTGAAAACTTGCTTTTTCTGCGACATTCCCTTCTTGAAGGCATCGCCCAGGAGAGTTTCAAGGTCACTGTCTGCTACTTCCGGGGGAAACCCTAGATCAGTTGATCGGAAGACGGCGACGTTCTTATGTCGTTCCCCCTTGGGGGCATCGTTCTTGGAGGTGTGCATGGGCTCGAGGGACCAGTGCACCGCATCTTAGGTGGAGCGGTGCTTCATCCTATACATTGATGGCGACGGATCTCGACGGCGTGGCGTAGTACAGATTCGGCATCCGATGTGCGAGGATGGACTCGCGCAGGAGGACGACGCTGTATGGCGTCGTGGTGGCGTCGATGGCAGAGAGACCTGGCACGATAGATGCAACAGTACAACTCTGAAGATGGATTGGTGACAGGTGGCCGCGGCGGCCTCATACCCGGCAGGCGTCCGGGTTGAGGAGTGCGTCGGACTGGTGGGTGCCCCATACCCGGCAGGCGTCCTGATTGGGACCTCGGGTTATAGATGTTAGGTTTGGCTACGAGGTCTGTTTGGTATTAGGCCCAGACTATCAGCATCCCTGAAGGAAATATGCCCTAGAGGTAATAACAAAGTTATTATTTATTTCCTTATATCATGATAAATGTTTATTATTCATGCTAGAATTGTATTAACCGGAAACATGATACATGTGTGAATACATAGACAAACATAGTGTCACTAGTATGCCTCTACTTGACTAGCTCGTTGATCAAAGATGGTTATGTTTCCTAGCCATACACAAAGAGTTGTCATTTGATTAACAGGATCACATCATTAGGAGAATGATGTGATTGACTTGACCCATTCTGTTAGCTTAGCACTTGATCGTTTAGTATGTTGCTATTGCTTTCTTCATGACTTATACATGTTCCTATGACTATGAGATTATGCAACTCCGCTTACCGGAAGAACACTTTGTGTGCTACCAAACGTCTGGCAACGAATCGGGTGATTATAAAGGTGCGCTACAGGTGTCTCCGAAGGTACTTGTTGGGTTGGCATATTTCGAGATTAGGATTTGTCACTCCGATTGTCGGAGAGGTATCTCTGGGCCCACTCGGTAATACACATCACTATAAGCCTTGCAAGCATTGCAACTAATGAGTTAGTTGCGGGATGATGTATTACGGAGCGAATAAAGAGACTTGCCGGTAACGAGATTGAACTAGGTATTGAGATCTCGGGCAAGTAACATACCGATGACAAAGGGAACAACGTATGTTGTTATGCGGTTTGACCGATAAAGATCTTCGTAGAATATGTGGGAGCCAATATGAGCATCCAGGTTCCGCTATTGGTTATTGACCGGAGACGTGTCTTGGTCATGTCTACATAGCTCTCGAACCCGTAGGGTCCGCACGCTTAAAGTTCGATGACGGTTATTTTATGAGTTTATGTGTTTTGATGTCCCGAAGGTAGTCTGGAGTCCCGCATGTGATCACGGACATGACGAGGAGTCTCGAAATGGTCGAGACGTAAAGATCGATATATTGGACGACTATATTTGGATACTGGAATGGTTCCGGGTGAGATCGGGGTAATATCGGAGCACCGGGAGGTTGTCGGAACCCCCCGGGAGGTATATGGGCCTTAATGGGCTTTAGTGGAAAGGAGGGTAAAGGAGCATGGGAGGGGGCGCGCCCCCCAAGCCCAATCCGAATTGGGAGGGGGGCCGGCCCCCTTTCCTTCCTCCCTCCTTCCTCTTCCTTCCCTCTCCCTCTCCAAATAGGAAAAGGAGGAGTCCTACTCCCGGTGGGAGTAGGACTTCCCCCTTGGGCGCGCCTCCTCCCCTTGGCCGGCCCTCTCCTCTCCCCCTTTATATACGGAGGAGAGGGGCACCCCATAGACACAACAATTGATCTCTTGGATCTTTTAGCCGTGTGCGGTGCCCCTCTCCACCATAGTCCACCTCGATAATATCGCAGCGGTGCTTAGGCAAAGCCCTGCGTCGGTAGAATATCATCATCGTCACCTCGCCGTCGTGCTGACGGAACTCTCCCTCAAAGCTCGGCTGGATCGGAGTTCGAGGGACGTCATCGAGTTGAACGTGTGCAGAACTCGGAGGTGCCGTACGTTCGGTACTTGATCGGTCGGATCGTGAAGACATACGACTACATCAACCGCGTTGTGCTAACGCTTCCGCTTTCGGTCTACGAGGGTACGTGGACACACTCTCCCCTCTCGTTGCTATGCATCACCATGATCCTATGTGTGCGTAGGAAATTTTTTGAAATTACTATGTTCCCCAACAGTGGTATTAGAGCCTGGTTTTATGCGAGATGTTATATACACGAGTAGAACACAAATGAGTTGTGGGCGATACAAATCATACTGCTGTCCAGCATGTCATACTTTGGTTCGGCGGTATTGTTGGATGAAGCGGCCCGGACCGACATTACGCGTATGCTTACGCGAGACTGCTTCTACCGACGTGCTTTGCACACAGGTGGCTGGCGGGTGTCAGTTTCTCCAACTTTAGTTGAACTGAGTGTGGCTACGCCCGGTCCTTGAGAAGGTTAAAACATCACTAACTTGATGAACTATCGTTGTGGTTTTGATGCGTAGGTAAGAACGGTTCTTGCTAAGCCCGTAGCAGCCACGTAAAACTTGCAACAACAAAGTAGAGGACGTCTAACTTGTTTTGCAGGGTATGTTGTGATGTGATATGGTCAAGGCATGATGCTAAATTTATTGTATGAGATGATCATGTTTTGTAACCGAGTTATCGGCAACTGGCAGGAGCCATATGGTTGTCGCTTTATTGTATGCAATGCAATCGCCCTGTAATGCTTTACTTTATCACTAAGCGGTAGCGATAGTCGTAGAAGCATAAGTTGGCGAGACGACAACGATGCTACGATGGATATCAAGGTGTCGCGCCGGTGACGATGCTGATCATGACGGTGCTTCGGAGATGGAGATCACAAGCACAAGATGATGATGGCCATATCATATCACTTATATTGATGGCACGTGATGTTTATCTTTTGTGCAACTTATCTTGCTTTGATTGACGGTAGCATTATAAGACGATCTCTCACTAAATTTCAAGATAAAAGTGTTCTCCCTGAGTATGCACCGTTGCGAAAGTTCTTCGTGCTGAGACACCACGTGATGATCGGGTGTGATAGGCTCTACGTTCAAATACAACGGGTGCAAAACAGTTGCACACACGAAATACTCAGGTTAAACTTGACGAGCCTAGCATATGCAGATATGGCCTCGGAACACTGAGATCGAAAGGTCGAGCGTGAATCATATAGTAGATATGATCAACATAGTGATGTTCACCATTGAAACTACTCCATCTCACGTGATGATCAGACATGGTTTAGTTGATTTGGATCACGTGATCACTTAGATGATTAGAGGGATGTCTATCTAAGTGGGAGTTCTTAAGTAATATGATTAATTGAACTTAAATTTATCATGAACTTAGTACCTGATAGTATTTTGCATGTCTATGTTTGTTGTAGATAGATGGCTCGTGCTATTGTTCCGTTGAATTTTAATGCGTTCCTTGAGAAAGCAAAGTTGAAAGATGATGGTAGCAATTACACGGACTGAGTTCGTAACTTGAGGATTATCATCATTGCTGCAAAGAAGAATTACGTCCTGGAAGCACTGCTAGGTGCCAAACCTACTGCAGGAGCAACACCAGATGTTATGAACGTCTGGCAGAGCAAAGCTGATGACTACTCAATAGTTCAGTGTGCCATGCTTTACGGCTTAGAACCGGGACTTCAATGAAGTTTTGAACGTCATGGAGCATATGAGATGTTCTAGGAGTTGAAGTTAACATTTCAAGAAAATGCCCGGATTGAGAGATATGAAGTCTCCAATAAGTTCTACAACTGCAAGATGGAGGAGAATAGTTCTGTCAGTGAGCATATACTCGTAATGTCCGGTATAACAATCACTTGATTCAACCGGGAGTTAATCTTCCGGATGATAGCGCCATTGACGAATTCTTCAATCACGCCACCAAGCTACAAGAGCTTCGTGATGAACTATAACATGCAAGGGATGGATAAGACAATTCCCGAGCTCTTCGCAATGCTAAAGGCTGCTGAGGTAGAAATCAAGAAGGAGCATCAAGTGTTGATGGTTAATAAGACCACCAGTTTCAAGAAAAAGGGCAAAGGGAAGAAGAAGGGGAACTTCAAGAAGAACAGCAAACAAGTTGCTGCTCAAGAGAAGAAACCCAAGTCTGGACCTAAGCCTGAGACTGAGTGCTTCTACTGCAAGCAGACTGGTCACTGGAAGCGGAACTGCCCCAAGTATTTGGCGGATAAGAAGGATGGCAAGGTGAAGAAAGGTATATGTGATATACATGATGTGTACCTTACTAATGCTCGCAGTAGCACATGGGTATTTGATACTGGTTCTGTTGCTAATATTTGCAACTCGAAACAAGGACTACGGATTAAGCGAAGATTTGCTAAGGACGAGGTGACGATGCGCGTGGGAAATGGTTCCAAAGTCGATGTGATCGCGGTCGGCACGCTACCTCTACATCTACCTTCGGGATTAGTTTTAGACCTAAATAATTGTTATTTGGTGCCAGCGTTAAGCATGAACATTATAACTGGATCTTGTTTGATGCGAGACGGTTATTCATTTAAATCAGAGAATAATGGTTGTTCTATTTATATGAGTAATATATTTTATGGTCATGCACCCTTGAGGAGCGGTCTATTTATATTAAATCTCGATAGTAGTGATACGCATATTCATAATATTGAGGCCAAAAGATGCAGAGTTGATAATGATAGTGCAACTTATTTGTGGCACTGCCGTTTAGGTCATATCGGTGTAAAGCGTATGAAGAAACTCCATACTGATGGACTTTTGGAGCCACTTGATTATGAATCACTTGGTACTTGCGAACCGTGCCTCATGGGCAAGATGACTAAAACGCCGTTCTCCGGAACTATGGAGCGAGCAACAGATTTGTTAGAAATTATACATACAGATGTATGTGGTCCAATGAATGTTGAGGCTCGCGGCGGGTATCGTTATTTTCGCACCTTCACAGATGATTTAAGCAGATATGGGTATATCTACTTAATGAAACATAAGTCTGAAACATTTGAAAAGTTCAAAGAATTTCAGAGTGAAGTGGAAAATCATCGTAACGAGAAAATAAACTTTCTACGATCTGATCGTAGAGGAGAATATTTGAGTCACGAGTTTGGTCTACATTTGAAACAATACGGAATAGTTTTGCAACTCACGCCACCCGGAACACCACAGCGTAATGGTGTGTCCGAACGTCGTAATCGTACTTTACTAGATATGGTGCGATCTATGATGTCTCTTACTGATTTACCGCTATCGTTTTGGGGTTATGCTTTAGAGACGGCTGCATTCACGTTAAATAGGGCACCATCCAAATCCGTTGAGACGACGCCTTATGAACTGTGGTTTGGCAAGAAACCAAAGTTGTCGTTTCTTAAAGTTTAGGGCTGCGATGCTTATGTGAAAAAGCTTCAACTGATAAGCTCAAACCCAAATCGGAGAAATGTGTCTTCATAGGATACCCAAAGGAAACTGTTGGGCACACCTTCTATCACAAATCTGAAGGCAAGACTTTTGTTGCTAAATTTGGATCCTTTCTAGAGAAGGAGTTTCTCTCGAAAGAAGTGAGTGGGAGGAAAGTAGAACTTGATGAGGTAACAGTACCTGCTCCCTTATTGGAAAATAGTTCATCACAGAAACCGGTTCCTGTGACATCTACACCAATTAGTAGGAAGTTAATGATGATGATCATGAAACTTCAGATCAAGTTGTTACTGAACCTCGTAGGTCAACCAGAGTAAGATCCGCACCAGAGTGGTACGATAATCCTGTTCTGGAGGTTATGTTACTAGACCATGACGAACCTACGAACTATGAAGAAGCGATGGTGAGCCCAGATTCCGCAAAATGGCTTGAAGCCATGAAATTCGAGATGGGATCGATGTATGAGAACAAAGTATGGACTTTGGTTGACTTGCCCGATGATCGGCAAGCCATTAAGAATAAATGGATCTTCAAGAAGAAGACTGACGCTGACGGTAATGTTACTGTCTATAAAACTCGACTTGTTGCAAAAGGTTTTTGACAAGTTCAAGGGATTGACTACGACGAGACCTTCTCACCGGTAGCAATGCTTAAGTCTATCCGAATCATGTTAGCGATTGCTGCATTTTATGATTATGAAAATTGGCAAATGGATGTCAAAACTGCATTCCTGAATGGATTTTGATACGTCTCCGTCGTATCTACAATTTTTGATTGTTCCATGCCAATATTATTCAACTTTCATATACTTTTTGGCAACTTTTTATACTATTTTTGGGACTAACATATTGATCCAAAGGCTCAAAGCAGTTCTCCTGCATGCTGCATGTTTTTGGTTTCGCAGAGTATCCATATCAAACGGAGTCCAAACGGGATAAAAACGGACGGAGCTTATTTTTGGAAAATATGGAAAATTTGGAAGGAAAATCAACGCGAACCAAGGTTCGAGGTGGTCACGAGACAGGGGCGCCCCTACCTCGTGAGCCCACCGTAAGGCGGTTGACGCTCTTCTTTTGCCGCAAGAAAGCTAATATTCGGAAAAAAATCACGGCGAAGGTTTTAGGCCAATAGGAGTTACGGATCTCCATATATACGCGAAACGGTGAAACAGAGCCAGGAGAGGACGCAGAAATAGAGAGATAGATCCAATCTCGGAGGGGCTTTCGCCCCTCCCAAGCCATGGGAGCCAAGGACCAGAGGGGAAACCCTTCTCCCATCTAGGGAGGAGGTCAAGGAAGAGGAAGAAGAAGGGGGGCTCTCTCCCCTTGCTTCCGTGGCGCCGAGCGCTGCAGGGGGCCATCATCATCGCCATGATCTTCACCAACACCGCCATCTTCACCAACATCTCCATCATGTTCCCCATCTATATCCAGCGGTCCACTCTCCATAACCCGCTGTACCTCTACTTGAACATGGTGCTTTATGCTTCATATTATTTTCCAGTGATGTGTTGCCATCCTATGATGTCTGAGTAGATTTTCGTTGTCCTGTCGGTGATTGATGAATTGCTATGATTGGTTTGAGTTGCATGTTTTATTATTGGTGATGTCCTATTGTGCCCTCCGTGTCGCGCAAGCGTGAGGGATTCCCGCTGTAGGGTTTGCAATATGTTTATGATTTTCTTATGGTGGGTGGCGTGAGTGACAGAAGCACAAACCCGAGTAAGTAGGTTATTTGCGTATGGGATAAAGGGGACTTGATACTTTAATGCTATGGTTGGGTTTTACCTTAATGAATCTTTAGTAGTTGCGGATGCTTGCTAGAGTTCCAATCATAAGTGCATATGATCCAAGTAGAGAAAGTATGTTAGCTTATGCCTCTCCCTCAAATAGAATTGCAATAGTGATTACCGGTCTGGTAACGTAGTCAGTTGCCTAGGGACAATTCCACAACTCCTACCACCACTTTTCCACACTCGCCATATTTATTTTAGTTGTGTTTTTAGCTAAACAGCCCCTAGTTTATATTTACGTGCTCTTTATTATCTTGCAAACCTATCCTATCACACCTACAAAGTACTTCTAGTTTCATACTTGTTCTAGGTAAAGCGAACGCCAAGCGTGCGTAGAGTTGTATTGGTGGTCGATAGAACTTTAGGGAATATTTGTTCTACCTTTAGCTCCTCGTTGGGTTCGACACTCTTACTTATCGAAAACTGTTGCGATCCCCTATACTTGTGGGTTATCAAGACCTTTTTCTGGCGCCGTTGCCGGGGAGTCATAGCGTGGGGTGAATATTCTTGTGTGTGCTTGTTTGCTTTATCACTAAGTAATTTTTATTTGCTGTTCTTAGTTGTTTTCTATCTTTAGTTATGGGTAGGAAACGCAAAATACCAAAAAAATTACTTGCACCTACTGCTCCAATGTTTGAAGAACCACTCAAAATCTATCACACTACTGAAGCTTTTTACTTGGATCATCTTCGATCCCTTTGTGCTCAGGTTGAAACCCCAACTAGCTTAGTTGAGGGCAAATCTTTAGATGAGCATGCTTGTTATGTGCGACAATCAGATATCTGAAAAAGGGAAACTATTATGGATCAAATTCAACGCTTGCAATGCTATGCTTGGAATTTATGCTATTGTTATGATTTTACTTGTTGTTCGAAACCCTAAGAAACACCTTCCCTACCAATGTGAGTTTATTGATAATGGAATCTTATCCTCGTATGCTAAGGGTGTTTATAATTACTATGATGTTCAACAAATTGAAGAATTTGTTGCTTTTAAGGGTGCTTACGAAATCGCTTCTTTGATTGAAAAGTATGGTGCTACTCTTTACGAATCTGAAAATTTTGCCATACTTAAATATTGCTATGATAATTATGCTTCTAATCCTTATGTTAAATCATATATTGAGAACTACTCCGCTGTCCAAGAAGAGACTAATATTTTACAGGAGTCTATGGAAGAAGAAACTGATGAAACTATGAGCTCATTGGATGAAAAAGATGATGAGGAGAGCGAAGAACAAAAGGAGGAAGAGAGGATTGATCACCTGTGCCCACCTTCTAATGAGAGTAACTCTTCAACTCATACATTATTTAACGCCCCTTCGTGCTTACCGAAGGATGATTGCTATGATGATTGTTATGATCCCGTTGATTCTTTAGAAATATCCCTTTTTGATGATTCTTGCTATGCTTGTGGCCAAGATGCCAATATGAATTATGCTTATGGAGATGAACTTGCTATAGTTCCTTATGTTAAACATGAAATTGTTGCTATTGCACCCACGCATGATAGTCCTATTATCTTTTTGAATTCTCCCGACTACACTATATCGGAGAAGTTTGCACTTATTAAGGATTATATTGACGGGTTGCCTTTTACCGTTGCACATGATGATTTTGATTGATATAATATGCATGTGCTTGCTGCTCCTACTTGCAATTATTATGAGAGAGGAACTATATCTCCACCTCTCTATGTTTCCAACACGATAAAATTGCAAGAAACTGTTTATACTATGCATTGGCCTTTACTATGTGTGCATGAATTGTTCTTTTATGACATGCCGATGCATAGGAAGAGAGTTAGACTTCGTAATTACATGATAAATGTTACTTTGTGCTCACTACTAAATTACAAATCATTGCTAATTAAAATTGGCTTTGATATACCTTGGGATCCGGGTGGACTCATTACTTGAGCACTATATGCCTAGCTTAATGGCTTTAAAGAAAGCGCTGCCAGGGAAACAATCCGGAAGTTTTAGAGAGTCATTTATTTCTGTTGAGTGCTTTCATATAGTTTAAAAACAACAAAAATAAAGAGGGGAACCCAAAACTTTTTCAAAAAGGAAAGTGAAAGTGAGAGAGACAAGCATTGTTGAAGTGGGAGCTAGCCTTGAACTTTGTTCATGCTCACGGAAACTTTGTGAATCTTGATTACAGAAACTTTTCAACAAAAATAATTATCCCCTTGTACAATTCCATTGTATTATAAAAATAATGTGCCAAGGTTTGCCTTTAGGATGTTTACAATGCTTGTTGGTTTGTGCGGTGCAGGACAGAAACTTTGGCTGTAGTGCGTGAATTTTAATTTTTTACTGGAACGTCAAATGGTTCTGATTATTTTTGCACTGTCTTGCTGTACAACGTTTTTATTTTTCCTAATGTTGGTAGAATTTTTCAAGTACCAGAAGTATGGTGAATGTTCAGATTGCTACAGACTGTTCTGTTTTTGAAAGATTCTGTTTTTGATGCATAGTTTGCTTGTTTTGATGAATCTATCAATTTATATTAGTGGATTAAGCCATGAAAAAGTTATGTTACAGTAGATACAATGCAAATACAAGATATGAATTGGTTTAATACAGTACTTAGAGTAGTGATTTGCTTTATTATACTAAGGATCTTACCGAGTTTTCTGTTGAAGTTTTGTGTGGATGAAGTGTTCGATGATTGAGAAGGTTTCGATGTGAGAAGAAGGAAGAGAGGCAAGAGCTCAAGCTTGGGGATGACCGAGGCACCCCAAGTAAATATTCAAGGAGACTCAAGCATATAAGCTTGGGGATGCTGGGAAGGCATCCCCTCTTTTTTTTCAACAAATATCGGTATGTTTTCGGATTCGTTTCGTTCATGCGATATGTGCAAGTCTTGGAGCGTCTTTTGAAATTAGGTTTTTATTTTTCTTTTATGCACCATGCTGGTATGAGATAGTCCTTGGTTGATTTATAGAATGCTCATTGCACTTCACTTATATCTTTTGAGTATGGCTTTATAGAATGCTTCATGTGCTTCACTTATATCATTTGAAGTTTGGATTGCCTTTTCTCTTTACATAGACAACCACCATTTGTAGAATGCTCTTTTGCTTCACTTATATTTGTTAGAGATTGGGCATATCTTTTGTAGAAAGAGTTAAACTCTCTTGCTTCACTTATATCTATTTAGAGAGATGACAGGAACTGGTCATTCACATGGTTAGTCATAAAATCCTACATAAACTTGTAGATCGCTGAATATGATATGTTTGATTACTTGCAATAGTTTTGCGATATAAAGATGGTGATATTAGAGTCATGCTAGTTGAGTAATTGTTAAATTGATAAATACTTGTGTTGAGGTTTGCAAGTCCCGTAGCATGCACGTATGGTGAACCGTTATGTAACGAAGTCGGAGTATGAGGTGTTTATTGATTGCCTTCCTTATGAGTGGCGGTCGGGGACGAGCGATGGTCTTTTCCTACCAATCTATCCCCCTAGGAGCATGCGCATAGTACTTTGTTTCAATGACTAATAGATTTTTGCAATAAGTATGTGAGTTCTTTATGACTAATGTTGAGTCCATGGATTATACGCACTCTCACCCTTCCATCATTGCTAGCCTCTTGATGCACTGCATTGCCCTTTCTCACCTCGAGAGTTGGTGCAAACTTCGCCGGTGCATCCAAACCCTGTGATATGATACGCTCTGTCACACATAAGCCTCATTATATCTTCCTCAAAACAGCCACCATACCTACCTATCATGGCATTTCCATAGCCATTCCGAGATATATTGCCATGCAACTTTCATCATCATCATCCTATACATGACTTGAGCATTCATTGTCATATTTCTTTGCATGATCGTAAGATAGCTAGCATGATGTTTTCATGGCTTGTCCGTTTTTTGATGTCATTGCTACGCTAGATCATTGCACATCCCGGTACACCGCCGGAGGCATTCATATAGAGTCATATCTTTGTTCTAGTATCGAGTTGTAATGTTGAGTTGTAAGTAAATAAAAGTGTGATGATCTTCATTATTAGAGCATTGCCCCAGTGAGGAAAGGATGATGGAGACTATGATTCCCCCACAAGTCGGGATGAGACTCCAGACTTCATGAAAAATAAAAGAGGCCAAAGAAGCCCAAATAAAAAAAGGAGAGGCCAAAGAAGCCCACCAAAAAAATAAAAAATAAAAAAATAAAAAAATGAGAGAAAAAGAGAGAAGGGGCAATGTTACTATCCTTTTACCACACTTGTGCTTCAGAGTAGCACCATGTTCTTCATATAGAGAGTCTCTTCAGTTATCACTTTCATATACTAGTGGGAATTTTAATTATAGAACTTGGCTTGTATATTCCAACTATGGGCTTCCTCAAATGCCCTAGGTCTTCATGAGCAAGCAAGTTGGATGCACACCCACTTAGTTTCAGTTTGAGCTTTCATACACTTATAGCTCTAGTGCATCCGTTGCATGGCAATCCTACTCCTCACATTGACATCAATTGATGGGCATCTCCATAGCCCGTTGATTAGCCGCGTCGATGTGAGACTTTCTCCTTTTTGTCTTCTCCATACAACTTCCACCATCATATTCTATTCCACCTATAATGCTATGTCCATGGCTCACGCTCATGTATTGCGTGAAAGTTGAAAAGGTTTGAGAAACGTCAAAAGTATGAAACAATTGCTTGGCTTGTCATCGGGGTTGTGCATGATGTGAATATTTTGTGTGGTGAAGATGGAGCATAGCCAGACTATATGATTTTGTAGGGATGAGCTTCATAATTGCTTGGTTGGTATGCTTGAAGTATTATTGTTTTTATGTCAAAGGATAGACTATTGCTTTGAATCACTCGTGTCTTAATATTCATGCCATGATTAGACATATGATCAAGATTATGCTAGGTAGCATTCCACATCAAAGATTATCTTTTTATCATTTACCTACTCGAGGACGAGCAGGAATTAAGCTTGGGGATGCTGATACTGTTGGGGAACGTAGCAGAAATTCAAAATTTTCTACGCATCACCAAGATCAATCTATGGAGTAATCTAGCAACGAGGGAAGGGGAGTGCATCTACATACCCTTGTAGATATCTAAGCGGAAGCGTTACAAGAACGCGGATGAAGGAGTCGTACTCGCAGCGATTCAGATCGCGGTTGATTCCGATCTAAGCACCAAACAACGGTGCCTCCGTGTTCAACACACGTACAGCCCGGGGACGTCTCCTCCTTCTTGATCCAGCAAGGGAGAGGAGAAGTTGAGGAGAACTCCGACAACCTGACGGTATGGTGGTGATGGAGCTCGTGGTTCTGGCAGGCTTCGCCAAGCACTACGGAGGAGGAGGAGGTGTTGGAGGAGGGAGAGGGCTGCGCCAGGGGAAGGTGCGGCTGCCCTCTCTCTCTCTCATATATAGGGGGAGGAGGAGGGGAGGCGCCTAGGGTTCCCTAGGGAGGGCGGCGCCATAGGGGAAACCCTAGATGGGTTTTGGCGCCCCACCCCTAGGAAACTTGCCCCCCAAGCCGGGAGGGGCGGCTGCCCTAGGGGTGGCGCCCCACCTCTCAGTTACGTGAGATGGGGTGGGAGCGCCAGTCCCTTAGTGGGCTGATGTGCCCTCTCCCTTGGCCCATAAGGCCCCCAAAGCTTGCCGGGGCCTCCAAACCCCTTTCGACACGCTGGTCATCACCGGTACCTGAACAATTCCGGACTCCAATACCCTTCGTCCAATATACCGATCTTCACCTCCGGACCATTCCGAGCTCCTCGTCATGTCCGGATCTCATCCGGACTCAACAACCTTCGTAACCACATACTATTTCCCATAACAACTCTAGCGTCACCGAACCTTAAGTGTGTAGACCCTACGGGTTCGGGAACCATGCGATATGACCGAGACGTTCTCCGTCAATAACCAACAGCGGATCTGGATACCCATGTTGGCTCCCACATGTTCCACGATGATCTCATCGGATGAACCACGATGTCAAGGATTCAAGCAATCCCGTATGCAATTCCCTTTGTCTAGCGGTATTGTACTTGCCCGAGATTTGATCGTCGGTATGCCGATACCTTGTTCAATCTCGTTACCGGCAAGTCTCTTTACTCGTTCCGTAACACATCATCCCGTGATCAACCCCTTGGTCACATTGTGCACATTATGATGATGTCCTACCGAGTGGGCCCAGAGATACCTCTCCGTCACACGGAGTGACAAATCCCAGTCTCGATTCGTGCCAACCCAACAGATACTTTCGGAGATACCCTAGTGCACCTTTATAGCCACCTAGTTACATTGTGACGTTTGGTACACCCAAAGCATTTCTACGGTATCCGGGAGTTGCACAATCTCATGGTCTAAGGAAATGATACTTGACATTAGAAAAGCTTTAGCATACGAACTACATGATCTTTGTGCTAGGCTTAGGATTGGGTCTTGTCCATCACATCATTCTCCTAATGATGTGATCCCATTATCAACGACATACAATGTCCATGGTCAGGAAACCGTAACCATCTATTGATCAACGAGCTAGTCAACTAGAGGCTTACTAGGGACATGGTGTTGTCTATGTATCCACACATGTATTGCGGTTTCCGGTCAATACAATTATAGCATGAATAATAAACGATTATCATGAACAAGGAAATATAATAATAATAACTAATTTATTATTGCCTCTAGGGCATATTTCCAACAGTCTCCCACTTGCACTAGAGTCAATAAACTAGTTCACATCGCCATGTGATTAACACTCACAGGTCACATTGCCATGTGACCAACATCCAAAGAGTTTAATAGAACCAATAATCTAGTTCACATCACTATGTGAATAACACTCAATGAGTTCTGGGTTTGATCATGTTATGCTTGTGAGAGAGGTTGTAGTCAATGGGTCTGCAATATTCAGATCCCTATGTGTTTCGCAAAACTTTATGTCATATCATAGATGCTGCTACCACGTTCCACTTGGAGCTATTCCAAATTGTTGCTCCATTATACGTATCGGGTATCTCTACTCAGAGCTATTCGGATAGGTGTTAAGCTTGCATCGACGCAACTCTTTACGTCGAACTCTTCATCACCTCCATAACCGAGAAACATATCCTTATTCCTCTAAGGATAATTCTGACCGCTATCTGATGATCCATTCCTGGATCATTCTTATACCCCTTGACTGACTCATGGCAAGGCACACTTCCGGTGCGGTACACAGCATAGCATACTATAGAGCCTACGTCTGAAGCATAGGGGATGACCTTCGTCCTTTCTCTCTCTTCTGCCGTGGTTGAGCTTTAGCTCTTAACTTCATACCTTACACCTCAGGCAAGAACTCCTTCTTTGACTGATCCATCTTGAACACCTTCAAGATCATGTCATGGTATGTGCTCATTTGAAAGTATCATTTAGCGTTTTCGATCTATCCTCATAAATCTTGATGCTCAATGTTTAAGCAGCTTATTCCAGGTTTTCTATTGAAAAACACTTTTCAAATAACCCTATATGCTTTCCAGAAATTCTACATCATTTCTGATCAACAATATGTCAACAACATATACTCATCAGAAATTCTATAGTGCTCCCACTCACTTCTTTGGAAATACAAGTTTCTCATAAACTTTGTATAAACCCAAAATCTTTGATCATCTCATCAAAGCGTATATTCCATCTCCAAGATGCTTACTCCAGTCCTTAGAAGGATTGCTGGAGCTTTGCACACTTGTTAGCATCTTTCAGGATTGACAAAACCTTCTGGTTGTATCACATACAACCTTTCCTCAAGAATAACGTCGAGGAAACAATGTTTTGACATCCTATCTGCAAGATTTCATAAATGCAGCTAATGCTAACATGATTTCGACGGACTTAAGCATCGCTACGGATGAGAAAATCTCATCGTAGTCAACTCCTTGAACTTGTGAAAAACTCTTCGCCACAAGTCGAGCTTCACAGACGGTGACATTACCGTTCACGCCCGTCTTCTTCTTAAATATCCATTTATCTCAAAGGCTTGCCGATCAACGGGCAAGTCCACCAAAGTCCATGCTTTGTTCTGATACATGGATCCTGTCTCGGTTTTCTTGGCTTCTAACGATCTGTTGGAATCCGGGCCCACCATCGCTTCTCCATAGCTCGTAGGTTCATTGTTGTCCAGCAACATGACCTCTAAGAAATGATTACCGTACCACTCCAAAGCAGTACGCGTCCTTGTCGTCCTACGAGGTTCGGTAGTGACTTGATCCGAAGTTTCATGATCACTATCATAAGCTTCTACTTCAATTGGTATAGGTGCCACAGGAACAACTTCCTGTGCCCTGCTACACACTAGTTGAAGTGATGGTTCAACAACCTCATCAAGTCTCCACCATCCTCCCACTCAATTCTTTCGAGAGAAACTTTTCCTCGAGAAAGGACCCGTTTCTAGAAACAATAATTTTTCTTCTGGATCTGAAATAGGAGGTATACCCAACTATTTTGGGTGTCCTATGAAGATGTATTTATCCGCTTTGGGTTCGAGCTCATCAGGATGAAACTTTTTCATATAAGCGTCGCAGCCCCAAACTTTCAAGAAACGACAGCTTAGGTTTCTCTAAACCATAGTTCTTACGGTGTCATCTCAACGGAACTATGTGGTGCCCTATTAAAGTGAGTGCGGTTTTCTCTAATGCCTAACCCATGAACGATAGTGGTAGTTCGATAAGAGACATCATGGTACGCACCATATCCAATAGGGTGCAACTATGATGTTCGGACACACCATCACACTATAGTATTCCAGGCGGTATTAGTTATGAAACAATTTCCACAATGTCTTAACTGTATACCAAACTCATAACTCAGATACTCATCTCTATGATAATATCATAGACATTTTATCCTCTTGTCACGAAGATCTTCAACTTCACTCTGAAATTACTTGAACCTTTCAATAATTCAAACTTGTGTTTCATCAAGTAAATATACTCAACATCTACTCAAATCATCTGTGAAGTAAGAACATAACGATATCCACTGTATGCCTCAACACTCATTGGACTGCACACATCAAAATGTGTTACTTCCAACAAGTTGCTTTCTTGTTCCATCTTACTGAAAACGAGGCTTTTCAGTCATCTTGCCCATGTGGTATGATTTCCATGTCTCAAGTGAGTCCAAACGATCCATCTGCATGGAGTTTCTTCATGCGTATACACGACATGGTTCGCATGTCTCAAACTTTTAAAAAACGAGTGAGTCCAAAGATCCATCAACATGGAGCTTCTTCATGCGTTTTATACCAATATGACTTACATGGCAGTGCCACAATTAGGTGGTACTATCATTACTATCTTATATCTTTTGGCATGAACATGTGTATCACTACGATCGAGATTCAATAAACCATTCATTTAGGTGCAAGACCATTGAAGCTATTATTCAAATAAACAGAGTAACCATTATTCTCTTTAAATGAATAACCGTATTGCGATAGACATAATCCAATCATGTCTATGCTCAATGCAAACACCAAATAACAATTATTTAGGTTTAACACCGATCCCGATGGTAGAGGGAGCGTGCGACCTTTGATCACATCAACCTTGGAGATACTTCCAACACATATCGTCACCTCGCCTTTAGCTAGTCTCCATTTATTCTGTAGCCTATTATTTTGAGTTACTAACACTTAGCAACCAAACCGGTATCTATTACCATGGTGCTACTAGGAGTACTAGTATAGTACACATTAATATAATGTATATCCAATATACTTCTGTCGACCTTGCCTGCCTTCTTATCTACCAAGTATCTAGGGTAATTCTGCTCCAGTGACCGTTCCCCTTATTACAGAAGCACTTAGTCTCGGGTTTGGGTTCAACCTTGGGTTTATTCACTAGAGCAGCAGCTGATTTGCCGTTTCATGAAGTATCCCTTCTTGCCCTTGCCCTTCTTGAAACTAGTGGTTTCACTAACCATCAACAATTGATGCTCCTTCTTGATTTCTACTTTCGCGGTGTCAAACATCGCGAATATTTCAAGGATCATCATATCTATCCCTGATATGTTATAGTTCATCACGAAGCTCTAGTATCTTGGTGGCAATGACTTTGGAGAAACATCACTATCTCATCTGGAAGATCAACTCCCACTCGATTCAAGTGATTGTTGTACTCAGACAATTTGAGCACAAGCTCAACGATTGAGCTTTTCTCCCTTAGTTTGCAGGCTAAGAAAATCGTCGGAGGTCTTATACCTCTTGACGTGGGCACGAGCCTGAAATTCCAATTTCATCCCTCGAAACATCTCATATGTTCTGCGACGTTTCGAAATCATCTTCGATGCCTCAATTCTAAACCGTTTAACTGAACTATCACGTAGTTATCAAAACGTGTATGCCAAATGTTCGCAATATCCATAGACGACGTTTGAGGTTCAGCACACCGAGCGGTGCATTAAGGACATAAGCCTTCTACGCAGCAATGAGGACAATCCTCAGTTTACGGACCCAGTCCGCATAATTGCTACTATCAACTTTCAACTAAATTTTCTCTAGGAACATATCTAAACAGTAGAACTAAAGCGCGAGCTATGACATAATTTGCAAAGGGGTTTTTGACTATGTTCAGGATAATTAAGTTCATCTTATGAACTCCCAATCAGATAGACATCCCTCTAGTCATCTAAGTGATTACATGATCCGAGTCAACTAGGCCGTGTCTGATCATCACGTGAGACGGACTAGTCATCATCGGTGAACATCTTCATGTTGATCATATCTACCATACGACTCATGCTCGACCTTTCGGTCTCTTGTGTTCCGAGGCCATGTCTGTACATGCTAGGCTCGTCAAGTCAACCTAAGTGTTTCGCATGTGTAAATATGGCTTACACCCGTTGTATGTGAACGTAAGAATCTATCACACCCGATCATCACGTGGTGCTTCGAAACGACAAACTTTCGCTACGGTGCACAGTTAGGGGGAACACTTTCTTGAAATTTTAATGAGGGATCATCTTATTTACAACCGTCGTTCTAAGCAAATAAGATGCATAAACATCATAAACATCACATGCAATCAAAAAGTGACATGATATGGCCAATATCATTTTGCTCCTTTTGATCTCCATCTTCGGGGCTCCATGATCATCATCGTCACCGGCATGACACCATGATCTCCATCATCATGATCTCCATCATCGTGTCTTCATGAAGTTGTCTCGCCAACTATTACTTCTACTACTATGGCTACCGGTTAGCAATAAAGTAAAGTAATTACATGGCATTGTTTAATGACATGCATGTCATACAATAAATAAAGACAACTCCTATGGCTCCTGCCGGTTGTCATACTCATCGACATGCAAGTCATGATTCCTATTACAAGAACATGATCAATCTCATACATCACATATCATTCATCACATTCTTCTTGGCCATATCAAATCACATAGCATACCCTGCAAAAACAAGTTAGATGCCCTCTAATTGTTGTTTGCATGTTTTACGTGGCTGCTATGGGTTTCTAGCAAGAACGTTTCTACCTACGCAAAACCACAACGTGATATGCCAATTGCTATTTACCCTTCATAAGGACCCTTTTTATCGAATCCGTTCCGACTAAAGTGCGAGAGACTGGCACCCGCTAGCCACCTTATGCACCAAGTGCATGTCAGTCGGTGGAACCTGTCTCACGTAAGTGTACGTGTAAGGTCGGTCCGGGCCGCTTCATCCCACAATACCGTCGAAACAAGATTGGACTAGTAACGGTAAGCATATTGAACAAAATCAACACCCACAACTACTTTGTGTTCTACTCGTGCATAGAAACTACGCATAGACCTAGCTCATGATGCCACTGTTGGGGAACGTAGCAGAAATTCAAAATTTTCTACGCATCACCAAGATCAATCTATGGAGTAATCTAGCAACGTGGGAAAGGGAGTGCATCTACATACCCTTGTAGATCACTAAGCGGAAGCGTTACAAGAACGCGGATGAAGGAGTCGTACTCGCATCGATTCAGATCGCGGTTGAT
This sequence comes from Aegilops longissima, assembly GCA_021605205.1. Taxonomy (NCBI): domain Eukaryota; kingdom Viridiplantae; phylum Streptophyta; class Magnoliopsida; order Poales; family Poaceae; genus Aegilops; species Aegilops longissima. The sequence continues at coordinate 5,187 of JAHIAM010001988.1, read as the reverse complement.
TCCGATCTAAGCACCGAACAACGGTGCCTCCGCGTTCAACACACGTACAGCCCGGGAACGTCTCCTCCTTCTTGATCCAGCAAGGGGAGAGGAGAAGTTGAGGGAGAACTCCGACAGCACGACGGCATGGTGGTGATGGAGCTCGTGGTTCTCGGCGGGGCTTCGCCAAGCTCTACGGAGGAGGAGGAGGTGTTGGAGGAGGGAGAGGGCTGCGCCGAGGAAGGTGCGGCTGCACTCTCTCTCTCACTATATATAGGGGGAGGGAGGAGGGCGCCCTAGGGTTCCCTAGGGAGGGCGGCGGCCATAGGGGAAACCCTAGATGGGTTTTGGCGCCCCACCCCTAGGAAACTTGCCCCCAAGCCGGGGGGCGGCTGCCCTAGGGTGGCGCCCCACCTCTCCAGTTACGTGAGATGGGGTGGGAGGCGCTCAGCACCTTAGTGGGCTGATGTGCCCTCTCCCTTGGCCCATAGGACCCCCAAAGCTTGTCGGGCCTCCAAACCCCTTTTGGACACGCTGGTCATCACCGGTACCCCGGAACAATTCCGGACTCCAATACCCTTCGTCCAATATACCGATCTTCACCTCCGGACCATTCCGAGCTCCTCGTCATGTCCGGATCTCATCCGGACTCAACAACCTTCGGTAACCACATACTATTTCCCATAACAACTCTAGCGTCACCAAACCTTAAGTGTGTAGACCCTACGGGTTCGGGAACCATGCAGACATGACCGAGACGTTCTTCGGTCAATAACCAACAGCGGATCTGGATACCCATGTTGGCTCCTACATGTTCCACGATGATCTCATCGGATGAACCACGATGTCAAGGATTCAAGCAATCCCGTATGCAATTCCCTTTGTCTACCGGTATTGTACTTGCCCGAGATTCGATCGTCGGTATGCCGATACCTTGTTCAATCTCGTTACCGGCAAGTCTCTTTACTCGTTCCGTAACACATCATCCCGTGATCAACCCCTTGGTCACATTGTGCACATTATGATGATGTCCTACCGAGTGGGCCCAGAGATACCTCTCCGTCACGGAGTGACAAATCCAGTCTCGATTCGTGCCAACCAATGTAAACTTTCGGAGATACCGTAGTGCACCTTTATAGCCACCCGATTCGTTGTGGCGTTTGGTACACCCAAAGCATTTCTACGGTATCCGGAGTTGCACAATCTCATGGTCTAAGGAAATGATACTTGACATTAGAAAAGCTTTAGCATACTGAACTACGATCTTTGTGCTAGGCTTAAGATTGGGTCTTGTCCATCACATCATTCTCCTAATGATGTGATCCGTTATCAACGACATCCAATGTCCATGGTCGGAAACCGTAACCATATATTGATCAACGAGCTAGTCAACTAGAGGCTTACTAGGGACATGGTGTTGTCTATGTATCCACACATGTATTGCGGTTTCCGGTCAATACAATTATAGCATGAATAATAAACGATTATCATGAACAAGGAAATATAATAATAATAACTAATTTATTATTGCCTCTAGGGCATATTTCCTACAGATACGTCTCCGTCGTATCTATAATTTTTTATTGTTCCATGCCAATATTATTCAACTTTCATATACTTTTTGGCAACTTTTTATACTATTTTTGGGACTAACATATTGATCCAGTGCCCAGTGCCAGTTCCTGTCTATTGCATGTTTTTTGTTTCGCAGAGTATCCATATCAAACGGAGTCCAAACGGGATAAAAACAGACCGAGCTTATTTTTGGAAAATATGGAAAATTTGGAAGGAAAATCAAGGCGAACCAGTGCCCGAGGAGGTCACGAGACAGGGGGCGCGCCCCCTACCCTCGTGAGCCCACAGTAAGGCGGTTGACGCTCTTCTTTTGCCGCAAGAAAGCTAATATTTGGAAAAAAATCACGGCAAAGGTTTCAGGCCAATCGGAGTTACGGATCTCCATATATACGCGAAACAGTGAAACAGAGCCAGGAGAGGACGCAGAAACAGAGAGATAGATCCAATCTCAGAGGGGCTCTTGCCCCTCCCAAGCCATGGGAGCCAAGGACCAGAGGGGAAACCCGTCTCCCATCTAGGGAGGAGATCAAGGAAGAAGAAGAAGAAGGGGGGCTCTCTTCCCCTTGCTTTCGGTGGCGCCGGAGCGCTGCCGGGGGCCATCATCATCACCGCGATCTTCACCAACACCGCCGTCATCTTCACCAACATCTCCATCACCTTCCCCCATCTATATCCAGCAATCCACTCTCCCGCAACCCGCTGTACCCTCTACTTGAACATGGTGCTTTATGCTTCATATTATTTTCCAATGATGTGTTTCCATCGTATGATGTCTGAGTAGATTTTCGTTGTCCTATCGGTGATTGATGAATTGCTATGATTGGTTTGAGTTGCATGTTTTATTATCGGTGCTGTCCTATTGTGCCCTCCGTGTCGCGCAAGCGTGAGGGATTCCCGCTGTAGGGTTTGCAATATGTTTATGATTTGCTTATGGTGGGTGGCGTGGAGTGATGAAGCACATACCGAGTAAGTAGGTTGTTTAGCATGGGATAAAGGGACTTGACACTTTAATGCTATGGTTGGGTTTTACCTTAATGAATCTTTAGTAGTTGCGGATGCTTGCTAGAGTTCCAATAATAAGTGCATATGATCCAAGTAGAGAAAGTATGTTAGCTTATGCCTCTCCCTCAAATAGAATTGCAATAGTGATTACCGGTCTAGTAACGTAGTCAGTTGCCTAGGGACAATTCCACAACTCCTACCACCACTTTTCCACACTCGCCATATTTACTTTAGTTGTGTTTTTATCTAAACAGCCCCTAGTTTATATTTACGTGCTCTTTATTATCTTGCAAACCTATCCTATCACACCTACAAAGTACTTCTAGTTTCATACTTGTTCTAGGTAAAGCGAACGTCAAGCGTGCGTAGAGTTGTATCGGTGGTCGATAGAACTTTAGGGAATATTTGTTCTACCTTTAGCTCCTCGTTGGGTTCGACACTCTTACTTATCGAAAACTGTTGCGATCCCCTATACTTGTGGGTTATCAGATTTCTGGAAGAAGAGTTGTATATGATGCAACCGAAAGGTTTTGTCGATCCAAAGGGAGCTAACAAAGTGTGCAAGCTCCAGCGATCCATTTATGGACTGGTGCAAGCCTCTCGGAGTTGGAATAAACGTTTTGATAGTGTGATCAAAGCATATGGTTTTATACTTGTGGGTTATCAGATTTCTGGAAGAAGAGTTGTATATGATGCAACCGGAAGGTTTTGTCGATCCAAAGGGAGCTAACAAAGTGTGCAAGCTCCAGCGATCCATTTATGGACTGGTGCAAGCCTCTCGGAGTTGGAATAAACGTTTTGATAGTGTGATCAAAGCATATGGTTTTATACAGACTTTTGGAGAAGCCTGTATTTACAAGAAAGTGAGTGGGAGCTCTGTAGCATTTCTGATATTATATGTGGATGACATATTGTTGATTGGAAATGATATAGAATTTCTGGATAACATAAAAGGATATTTGAATAAGAGTTTTTATTGAAGGACCTCGGTGAAGCTGCTTATATATTGGGCATCAAGATCTACAGAGATAGATCGAGACACTTAATTGGACTTTCACAAAGCACATACCATGACAAAATTTTGAAGAAGTTCAAAATGGATCAAGCAAAGAAAGGGTTCTTGCCTGTGTTACAAGGTGTGAGGTTGAGTAAGACTCAATGCCCGACCACTGCAGAAGATAGAGAGAAAATGAAAGATGTTCCCTATTGAAAGATCGAGGATGTCGCCTAGAGGGGGGGGGGGTGAATAGGCGTTTTAAAATAATTACGGTTTAGGCTTGAACAAATGCGGAATAAACCTAACGGTTAATTTGTCAAGCACAAAACCTACAACAACTAGGCTCACCTATGTGCACCAACAACTTATGCTAAGCAAGATAAGCAACTAAGTGATAGCAAGATATATGACAAAGAACAATATGGCTATCACAAAGTAAAGTGCATAAGTAAAGGGGCTCGGGTAAGAGATAACCGAGGCACGCGGAGACGACGATGTATCCAAGTTCACACCCTTGCGGATGCTAATCTCCGCTTGGAGCGGTGTGGAGGCACAATGCTCCCAAGAAGCCACTAGGGCCACCGTAATCTCCTCACGCCCTCGCACAATGCAAGATGCCGTGATTCCACTAAGGGACCCTTGAGGCGGTCACCGAACCCGTATAAATGGCAACCCTTGGGGCGGTCACGAACCCAGTACACTTTGGCAACCCTTGGGGCGGTCACGGTACCGTCAAATTGCTCGGGCGATCTCCACAACAATTGGAGACCCGACGCTTGCCGGAGCTTTACACCACAATGATTGAGCTCGAACACCACCAACTGCCTAGGGCGCCCAAGCACCCAAGAGGAACAAGCTCAAGGGCACCAAGCACCCAAGAGTAATAAGCTTCTCAACTTGTAACTTCCACGTATCACCGTGGAGAACTCAAACCGATGCACAAATGCAATGGCAAGGGCACACGGAGTGCCAAGTCCTTCTCTCTCAAATCCCACCAAAGCAACTAATGCTAGGGAGGAAAATGAGAGGAAGAACAAGAAGGAGAACACCAAGAACTCCAAGAACTAGATCCAAGGGTTCCCCTCACATAGAGGAGAAAGTGATTGGTGGAAATGTGGATCTAGATCTCCTCTCTCTTTTCCCCCAAAAACTAGCAAGAATCCATGGAGGGATTGAGAGATAGCAAGCTCGGAGAAGGTCAACAATGGGGGAAGAACACGAGCTCAAAAGGATAAGGTTCAATGGGGAAGAAGACCCCCTTTTATAGGAGGGGGAAAAACCAACCGTTACCCCACCGAACAGTCCCGCACAGAGCGGTACTACCGCTAGGGAAGGGCGGTACTACCGCTGAGGGCGGTACTACCGCTCCCTACCAAGCGGTACTACCGCGCTGAAGAGAGGGCAGCCATCGCCCAGAGCGGTACTACAGCGGGAGTAGAGCGGCACTACCGCTCGAGCGGTACTACCGCTACTACTGCCGCTCTTAGTGCCGCAAAACCCGACACGAGAAAACACGTCGAGAATCGAGGCGGAAGTAGCCAGACGCACAGCGGTACTACGGCCTAAACTCCCAAGCGGTACTACCGTTCGAGAGCGGTACTACCGCTTGAGCGGCATTATCATTTCCAAGAGCG